>VKOC01002355.1:0-10791 GCA_009364415.1 Spea multiplicata | reverse complement strand
GTCAATGTGTGCCTCAGTATATAGTGATAGGTGTAATGCTGTACCCGTCTATGTCTGCCTCAGTATGTAGTGATAGGTGTTATGCTGTACCACTGTCAATGTCTTCCTGTGAAAATGATGAAAAGTGTTATGCTGTACAACCGTCAATGTCTGCCTCAGTATATAATGATAACAGTAATGCTGTATTACCTTCAATGTCTGCACCAGTATATAACAATAGAAGCTATGCAGTTTTAAAGTGTTTGTGGGGAGGGGGTGCCACATACAGGATCCACCCCAGGTGCCAAATACTCTAGGTATGCCCCTGGGTAAATGCATAGGGGATATTCCACTAACTCCGTGAATGTAGTGTAAAGCAGAGTAATTGTAATCTAAAGAAGACTCAGCTATTATATACATTAAGGTACAAATGATGGCTAGAGTGTCAATTTAAGCCAGGCTTATTACAGTTGTGATAAATATCTAATTCACATACACATAGTTCATAAAACTGGGCCAGCATGCAGTATATTTACTACCTCCTCACTGTTTCTTCTCGTTTAACATTTTATCAAAACCTTTGCTTTTTTAAAATATTCATAACTTTTAATACATAACTTAAAAAGCTAAAAATTAATAAATGGATATGGTGAAAGTTCATTTAAACAACCGCTTTATGTCCAAAGTCTGTAATTACAAGATCACTCTATCTGAAAAATTAGACTTAATGTGACTTCTACTCTAGGCTGAATTAAAACATTTAGTGTTGAAATAAGCCCCTGAGTGCCTGCTTCCAAGTCTTAGTGTTGGTAAATATATCCCACTAAGGTTAGTACTCAGCAGTGTAAATAATTATATATATGGAATTAACAGTGATATCACTCTCTAATAGTATCATCTATACCATGCAATTAAAGTTTAAACAGCCAAAGCATTAATAGTCTATGTGCTAACTCTTGTACAGCTTGAACGCCACAGCAGCTTTCATGTATTTGGAAAAAATCCAATAAATGTGAAATGTGAACCTACTACCATTCCTGTGGGTGTTATTTCGCTGCAAATGTGTTGTCATTGTGCAGAAATGTATGACTAATAATGACCTAAACACGTACAGTATATGTTGCTATAAACTTGACTTTTCCAGATACCTTCTTGTGATAATTAGCCAATAAAAAATAGATTGTTGTGCTCATTAGCTTCTCACTGAGTTGGAAGCATTTACCATCTATTTTTTGTTGTTGTTGAGTATTTATGCACTGATGTTAATTTAAGCATGGTACTCGAGAGAATTCTGTATGCTACTGACCTGAGATTACCAGGTGATTTTCACATACAAAGCAACACATTTTAATATACTGAAATGGACCTTAAAATGTATATATTAAATATAACATATGGATATATCCATATTGAGATAGACAGATAGATAGATAGATAGATAGATAGACAGACAGACAGACAGATAGATAGATAGATAGATAGATAGATAGATAGATAGATAAGTATTTTCACTAAAAAGTCAAGTGCTTACTTAAGAGTTAACTCAACTGACTAATTTGAGGTTGAATGCTCTTGCATGCTAACACTCTCAAAACAACTGCCAAATTTACTAATATATGCAAGTTGTTCACGAAGGTATACAAGGGTATGCGACTTTAAATTTTGCACATTTAAAAAAAAAAAGAATAAGAAAGATCTTCTAATAACCAAGCTGAGGGACGCAGTGGGGTATATAGTGATTAATTCAAGCTGTGGGGCATATTGCCCAAGTACACCCACCTATTCCCCACTCAGAAGGATGGGGCTTAAATATCAAGAAAATACATTATAGGAGGCACAGACCCAAGACCATGTCTCCCTCTCACATACACACCCACTGGTCGGAAGGATTAGAATATGTTGCAACCCCTTAGGGGCTATGCCCCCTACTCCTTGTCCACTGAGGTGAAGGGGGTTACATTTACTAAAGATGCTGTGGGAAAGAGGGGTTACATTGAGCATATTAAAAAAAAAACATTTACATGGATTGGTCATTATCCACCCCTTGGCATTCAAAATGTAAAACACCTGTGAGGAAAAAATATAATCGATTACCTTTTCAGGGCCCAGATAATCTAGGTTCCTATCACCCTTAATTTTCAGGAAGGGGGACATGACTGCTGGCCTAGGCCTGAATGGCTTGTCAGCATCCCCGTCCTCATTGGCTGAGCTTTGCAACTTTGTTGCGGGCCCAAGGGGTTAAAGGAAGGTGAGGGATCATCTCCCTCTTTGCCTTCATGAAGCTGCCACAGCATAAGCGATTGTATAGCATCTGCAATTGTGCCGCCCTGCCACCCTTAGTTCTTCTGTCAGGTCAAGTAGTTTTTTCCTGTTTTCTGTCTCTCTGTTTTTTGTTGTCACAGTGGCGGTGTTGTTCCCCCCCCCCCCCCCCCGGACGGCTGATGGCATCGGATGGACTAGGACTCTTGGTGCACGTGGTACACTAACAGCCTATTGGCCCCAAAAGGTTCGATAGCTGGCGGGTTGTTTTAATTATGTGGTTTTAATGTGGTTTAGTTGGTTCATGTTCTGCTGGTCAATAAAGCTGTGGCCTATGCCCTACCCACAACAATTGTGTCTTGTCTCTTATTTTGGGTATTGAGTGGGTATTTTCTTTGGGCTAAAGGCCTAAGCAGTCAAGAATAAGGGATCACAATATGTATAGCTTGGAGGAGAGAAGAGAAAGAAAGGATGTGATAGAAACACTTACATATATAAGTACTGAACCAGGGATAGAAATGGTTCATGGTAAGCAACATACTGTACTCAGTGAAGTTATCAAGATACGCACTCACATATACTAACACACATGTATACATGTTTCCCTTACACGCAGACATCCTAGCATATGCTTGGACTCACAGACACACTAAAATACAAACTTTACTTTACACATACTTTCAAAATACACACACAGACTCGCTCTCTCTAAATCTTCCTTCTCTCCGTCCTTCAGACACCTTTGCCAACCCCTGGATTTAAGGAAGTACATTAAGGAAGTTCATTTTAAAGAAGGATAAATGTTTTAACTAGGATATCAGTGTCTTAGATGTAATGTAAGGAAACTTTACTTTACTGAGAGGGTCATAGATATGCCTTCCAGCATAAGTAATAGAGTTAATACAGTAAGGGAATTTAAACATGCATTGGATAGTGAAATGGTTATCCGGAAATTAAAAATGAGACCAAGGACTGATTAAAGTTTGAGTCTCTATAGCAGGTAACAAAAGGCAGACTAGATGGACAGAATGGTTCATCTCTATGTTAATAATATGTTTCAATGTTTAAGTACTCTCACAGACATGGAATAGCTTTACTGTAAACATATTAACTTTTCTAGGTACAGTATATATATACTATGTTAAAAATAATTGCTGCTCACATAATTGAGTGCTAAATGCTCAGCCTCATACTTGTTATGGCTAAGAAGAGTAACATTCCAGGCCTGACCACGAAATAGGCATTATAATGAACAGGTGTATAGTGACCTTCATATGTGTGTGTGTTCACCCCGGGGTGGTGTCGGTTTCTCACAAAACAAACCACAGTATTAATAGTCGGTAATTGGCAATACAGTTGCTGGGCTTTCAAAAAACTATTCAGCAATGAAAGGATTATATTCACCTAAGATTAACACCTATAATAGAAATAGAACTCTGATAATATAGTGCATGTGCATTCATCTTATTATTGACTAGCTAATCTTACATATTCATAATAGGACAGGTAGTTTGTTATTCTAATGAGATATTTAACCATGTGCAGGGATATACTAAACAGGTTCCATACAAACTTCAGCCATCTAGTTAACCTGGTGAGCTAGTTGCTCTGTAGGGCAGAGAAGCTGTTATAATGTGGCTAGGTAGACTGAAGCGCTGACAAAAGGGGGAAATTGGCAAGTTCACCCTGGACTACTCTATTTTGAACATTCAGAACCACTACACTAAAAGTCCCGTTTGTTTGACTTGTATAAGGCTAGCTATATTAACCCCTTAATGACAAAGCCCGTACATGTTTTATTTCTGTGGGCGACATACTTTTGTAAGTATGGCACCTAGTAATCTGTGATTAGTAGTTGTTACTTAGAAGAGCGGAAAAACTCAGGGGGTAACTAGAAACCACAGAGCCCAGTGCGACAATTGCCCCAGGCCATACTTCACCAACAGAATGTCCCACAGTGCCAACTTTGCACCCAAACAGTTTGTGAATGTCACATTTACCCCTAGCAGCTTATCAGTGCCATCCTGACCCCTAAACACTCTACTTGTTCCATCTTTGCCCCCAAACAGCTGGTCGGTGCCATCATTGCCCCCAAACAGCTTGTTTGGGCCATCATTGCCCCTTGCAACATATGGAAACACACTTACACAAATTGACATATGCTACCACACATACACATTCTTACACATATACTTCCTCATACTCACTAACACACAGTCCTTCTCACACCACTTATATAGAAACATTAATGCTCATGCAACACAACACATACACATCCTTGCTAACATAAATACACTTACACACTCATGCTAAAACACACTCCATCTTACACCGCTTACACATACGTGCTCAGACACAAACACTTACAAATATATTCTCACACACATCTATGCTAACACACAAAAGCACATTCATTCTTGTACATACAAACATTTTCACATAAGCATTCATGCTCACATACACTTGACACTTTAGATTGTTTGTGTGAGCAAGACCCTTCTCAGCTGTTCCTGTAAGTCAAATTGTTATGTTATATACTACTTGTTCTGTCCTATCTACTCATTGTACAGCGCTAAGGAATATGATGGTGCTATATAAAACAATAAATAATCATAATTCATGCTCACATACATTTATACATAGACATTCATGCTTATATACACTTAAAAAGCAGGAGGTAGGAGGGAGTATTTGGAAGTACTCTGCATTTTGGAATAGTGGACACTGGTATGCTGAACAGAAGAGAAGAATGCCTGTGAAGGGGAGACACAGAAGTAGTATTTTGAAAAAATGGTGAGAGAAGAGATTTGTTTCCAAAAAACAACGCTCCCACAATGCCTTCATGCAGGAAAGACACACACCAGGACACCAGGTGCTTTATTCTAACTCATTTATTACCACAACACTGTACCTTACACATAACCTTCAATCCACAAATGAACCAATGAACTTTTATGAATTAACAAGGTTACCAAAATTCATTAAAATTAATTTTTTTATGAATCTAAATGCACAACTCTAGTAATAATCTACGGAAGGCTAGTCCTAGTCATGGAGGACCTGGCCATTGGGTTCACATTTAGAGGTTATTCCATGTGGTCATATATGGCATTGCAGGCTCTTTAAACATGCAGGGTCAGAAATGCTAGAATCAGGCTAGTTGGCAAATACCCAATGTGCACAGTCTGGCCCTTACTATTTAAGTGATTCATCAGTCTATGCAGATAAATATGTTTACAATAAATCAGACTATGTAACTTTAACATGGTTTTCATAGTCACAAATGCTATGAAATGTATGCAAAAATCTTATTCTTTAACTTGCTTCTGAGTTAGTTTAGGTAAATTGCACATGCCATACAAAATAATGCAAACATAGCCCTTGTATGAGTAAATAGCCTCTATGGTGACCTACTGGGGAAGTGGTATTATTGCCAACAGATTTGCAGCCAATTAAAATGTTTATGGATTACTATCAAACCATTTATCGTAGATGTGAAGTTAATCAATTGCTGGCACCAAAATGCTGCATTTCAGTCCACAAGGAGAATTATACATCAGCTTCTTTCAATTGCAGCATAAAAAGCTACCATGTCAAGGAGCATAGGTTGTTATGCATATTAGTGCTGTTCAGACATTCCAAAGGTTTTAATATCGGTTTATTTGCACATGCAGGGATTAAGCCCTACAAAGCATTCTAATCTGTTAACAACCTGTGTTTCTTTAAAGTGGTTGAAATCCTCAAACTCTTGTGATGGTCTTGGAGTGGACCCTACTGTTAGCTTAAAAGCTTTTTTAGACTAAGATAGAGGAACATTTTAAGCTCGCATTAGCAGGAAACACATGGTGCCAGTTACAAATTGCCTCCATCAGTAAACTCAGTTAGCATTAAAAAAATATATTTTCCACTTGTAACAACGAGTCTTTTTTGAATGTTATTGTTGAGTTGTGTTAATCCAACATTTCGAGACTTTTAAGTGCCTTAAACACTGTAATGTATAAAGTGCATTGTGTTAAACGGAGCATAAATACATTAATTTTTAAGTGTCTTGTGATCTAGATTAACAAACATTGCATTGTAAATAAACAATATATTTTTTAAAATGTTTTTTTAAATGTTGTTTGTATACTGGTAAATGTTAAACATGTAGTGCTAACATTATAATATTCTATTTAATAGCCATAGGTTGTGTACAGTGTCCAATACTGTCCATGTAAATATGAAAACAAATGTAGGCTGTTTAATTTGAAATATTTAAATAATCAAAGCCTAAACTGTTTCTGTTAACTTTTGAAATACTGATTTCTCTTCTTTTTATATTTTAACTATGCTTCTTTTTTAAGTATTAAATGGCAAGGAAAAATATGAAAGCATTAAGTTTTATAATTTAAGAGGTTAATCATTGTATGCAAAAAACAGTAGTCAATGCTTGCTTTTTACACATACATTCATGTGAACAAAAGCACACCCTCTTTGAATATTATGATTTTCCTTATCAGGACGTAATAACAATCATCCTTAGCAAGTTTAAAAATTAGGTAAGTACAACCTCACATGAACATCAACTCATGACATATTACACAATGCCATGATTTATTCAACAAAAATAAAGCCAAAAGGGAGAAGCCAAGTATGAAAAACTAAGTGCACCTTATGTTTCATTAGCTTGTAGAACCACCTTTGGCGGCAATAATTCGAAGTAAGGTATTTGCTCGATTATAAGACGAGCTTTTTTCAGAGCAAATGCTCTGAAAAAAATAACCCCTCGTCTTATAATCGGGATTCGTCTATATAATCGACCTCAACTAGAGATAATATTAAAGAAGCATATTTTCTTGATAGGCAGATGCTTCTATAAATGCTCTTTTTAACTCCCCTTAATTGCCACTCTGCCTCCAGAAATTGCCTGTTTAATCCTCTATACGCCATCTTTAAGGATTAAGGAATTTAAAAAACAAAATTATCTTTCTCAATCATAGCTTTTATTAAAAAAATAGTTTACAGAAATTCAACATTTACTAGTAAAACTTTCTTTCCTATAGGGTTCGTCTTATATTCAGGCTTTTTTCTTTTTTTTCCTAAATTAATATTCAGATTTTGGGGTTTGTCTTATAATCGGGGTCGTCTTATAATCGAGCAAATACGGTAATTGTTTTCTGTATGACTTTATCAGTATCTCACATAGTTGTGGAGAAAGTTGGGCCCACTCTTTTTTGCAACATGGCTTCAGTCCCCTGAGATTTAGGGGACGCACAGGTCCCATCACAGCATTTCCATCGGGTTGAGGCCTGGACTTTAACTGGGCCATTACAACCTTGATTCTTTTCTTTTTCTTCCATTCTCTTCTGGATTTGCCGGCATGCTTAGGATCATTGTCCTGTTGCATGACTCAATTGTGGCCAAGCCTTAGCTGTCAGACAGATGGCCTCACATTTGACTCTAGAAAACTTTGGTATACAGAATAGTTCATGGTAGACTCAATGACTGCAAGGTTCCCAGGTCCTGTGGCTGCTTGACAGTTGGCATAAGGTTGTTGGGCTGATATGCTGAATTGTGACCAAACATCTCCACTTTGGTCTCATCTGTCCAAAGGACATTGTTCCTGAAGTCTTGTGGTCTGTTTAGATGCAACTTTGCAAACATAAGTTGTGCTGTCATGTTCTTTTTAAAGAGAAGAGGCTTTCTCCTTGCAATCATTCCCCCATTTAACATACTCTACGTGTCTGTAGAGTTTGAGATGCAATTTGCTTGGACCTCCACTCCTGGGAAGATTGGCAACTGTCTTGATTTTAAAATGTTTGGAAATGGCTTTATAAACCTTCCCAGATTAATGGGCAGCAACAACTGCTTCTCTTAGTCGATTGCTGATGTCTTTCCTCTTGGCACTGTGTTAACATACACCTAAATGTTCCAGACCAGCAGACTTTGGCTTTTATAGAGGTGGTCACATTTGCTGATAATCAATTAATCAAGGGCATTTGATTAGCAGCACCTGTCTGCTACTTAGCATTTTAATTCCGATTGAAGAAATACTAAGTTTTTCACACAAGGCTTCTCCATTTTGGCTTTATTCTAGTTGAATAAATCATGACACTATGTCATATGTCACGTGTTGTTGTTCATGTGAGGTTGTGTTTACCTAATCTTTATACCTGCTAAGGAACAGATGATTGTTATTATGTCCTGATATGCAAAACCAGAAAATTCATTTTTTCACATGACTTTATGTAACCGTAGCCAACCTTTCCATACAATACTATAATACATATACAATAATACAAATAATCATGTTGTTTGGTACTTGACATTAAATATTAAACATGATAATTATAGCATAAATTATTCAATGCCAATGGATCTCTTTTTCATTAAATACCAAAATCACTCTCACAAGTCCCAGAACCTCAAATGATAAAATGGATTCATTTTAGTTAAACATTACAGCTAACCAGGTTGTTGAACAAAATACATTTAGTGCCAGAAGAGAAGATGCAACCAAGAAAGAGAATTACTTTTCTTCTTGACTAAATATTTTTGCAGTTTTGCACATAGCTTGTTATCTCTATGTATGATTTTCCTCCTTAAAGAAAGGAACATTGAAATATAAATTTGATTTGATGCTTTACTTAAACAAATATTTTTAGCAGATTGTAATTTATTTCCAAGAATTAACTTGATCCAACTTGCCATGGTACTCACACTGCTTATTTTCTATAACAAAATGTACCACTTTTATACAATTACAAAGCAAGTATGCTTGCTGACCAGTATACCAGTACGGTTTAATGCATAATAGTACACTTGAAAGCAGAGCCCTCTTTACTTATTGTATCAATTTCTCTATCTCTTTCAAAGTGTGATTCCTTTACCTGGGAATATTTGAAGACTCTCCCTCCCCTGTTCTTTAAAGGAAAGAGAAAGGGGAATGACAGAAACATGGGTCAGACTAGCTATGTATTACATCCCCAACCAACCCAGCATGTGTAGTGTGTCCACTGCCACTTGGCACTCACAGCACCAGAAACCATAGGTCATCTTTGTACCTAAGGACAATTTTTTTGTATTTAAGTTTATTATACAAAACTGATTATGACAAAACAGACATCAACCTGTTTTAGCAGGAATACATAGCTCAGTAATATTGGTACAGATAGACGATAAGCAGTACTGCGACGCAGCGCAGGGCAATACACGTTACAGTACGACTTCAGTTTGCGGAAAGCTCAGTAGAAGCAGTGTACAATTACATTCCCAGACGTGGCGCATATGGTTAGCACTTAGTGGAACATATCCTGGGGAAATGGGGGGGAAAGGGGGCCGAGGAGAATGGGGCTAGTCTTCAGCCTCTAGACTGTCCTTGAGAGAGTAGTCTCTCAGCAGGCTGTGGATAAGCCTGCGGCAGTCACGGACTGTGACCTGCTCCCTCCTCAGCACCAGGCGGTTCCTGGCAAACCATAGAGCGTCCTTTACACAGCACATGAGACGCCAAGCATCCTCAATGGCGCTCTCCGTGTGTGTTCCTGGAAAAAGTCCGTAAAGTACCGAATGGTATGACAGGTACTTTCTCTCGATAGAGTCCTTGAGATCCAGCTCCAGGGCTCTGAACAAAGCCTGTGCAAACGGGCACTGCCAGAACAAGTGAAGGGAAGTCTCCTCCTCCACAATGCACTGTGGGCAGTGTCTATATCTGCACAGCCCCCTGGCATGCATAAATGTCCTTAGGGGGAGGCCTCCCTGAATGGCCATCCATGCCATGTCTTTATGCCTGTTGGTTAGCCTGCTCGACGACACGTTAGCCCAGACAGTCTTGGCTGTGGCGTCGGGGAGCCCTGGGATGTTCTCGATAGTGTCTTTGGCTCTGATGAGCTTGTGGATCACACGGGGTAACCACAGGTCTGGTTTAACTCCCTCCAGTTGGTGTTCCCTTACAAATTTGCCCACGTCCGAGTAGAACCAGGGCATGGTCCAATTGTAAGGGACGGAGCTGTCCCACTTTTCCCACTTGAGCTGCCTCCACAGGGGCAGCAGGAAGAAGCGAGACATGGAGTTTCCAGCAGAGCCTTTCACTACGTCTCTGAGAGTCCTGCGCACGCAGTTGCACACAAAGAAAGTCCGCAGCATGGTAGGGATGTCAGGCACTCCTTTGCCTCCCTTGCCGGGTTCCTTGTACATCACTGCGCGCTTTACTCTGTCCATTTTGGAGCCCCAGATGAAGTGGAAAACTGCTCGGTTGATGGCTCGGTGGATGGTGACCAGCAATGGCCAGGCCTGAGCCACGTACTGCAGCACGGGAAGAATCTCGTTGCGCAGCACCAGCACTTTCCCTTCGATGGTAAGGTCTCTGAGGCTCCACAGCCCAAATTTCTGCTTTACTTTGTTGAGTCTCTCCTCCCAGCTTTTCAGGGCCGCGCCGTCTCTGCCGAACCAGACTCCCAGGATCTTTAGGAAGTCGGTCTTGACGGGAAACGGGATCGGCTCAGAAGTCAGGTCCCACTGCCCGAACAGCATGGTCTCCGACTTCCGGCAGTTGACCTTTGCGCCTGAAGCTCGGCT
>VKOC01002354.1:0-27463 GCA_009364415.1 Spea multiplicata | reverse complement strand
TCCATCCAGTTGTGGGAGCCCGAGGTCTGAGGTGCCAGACCTCGGGCTTCCCTGCTCCCTCATCACTACGCGCCGGCAATCGATGCCGAGCTCCGGGACATGACGGCATCCCTACGCTCGGCATTAATAGCCGGCGCGTAGTGATTAGAGAGCAGGGAAGCCGAGGTCTGAAGTGCCAGACCTCGGGCTTCCCTGCTCCCTCATCACTACGCGCCGCCAATTGATGCCGGGCGCCGGGACATGACGGCATCCCTGCGCTCGGCATCAATAGCCGGCGCGTAGTGATTAGAGAGCAGGGAAGCCGAGGTCTGAAGTGCCAGACCTCGGGCTTCCCTGCTCCCTCATCACTACGCGCCGGCAATTGATGCCGGGCGCCGGGACATGACGGCATCCCTGCGCTCGGCATCAGTAGCCGGCGCATAGTGATTAGAGAGATTGGTGGCTTCGTGGGAACCTCCGGCTTGGTAAGTACCCGGCGTATAAGACGACCCCCCACTTTTAAGAAGATTTTTTAGGGTTAAAAAGTCGTCTTATACGCCGGAATATACGGGTATATCAAAAGAAAAGCTTTGCCATTCTAACAATCCCTTTATTTTAGAATATTTTACTGCAGATAAAATGTTAAAGTGCCAAGTTAATGAAATAGAGTGTAGCACCCAAAATAAATGGAGCTGGATATTGTATTATGCTAATGAGCAATTCACTCATCATTCCCCTATTGAAATTAACTGGCGTACAGCTGGTTGATTAACCGAACAGTGTGCAGCTGTACATGTTGGAATAGGATTAGTTTTTTTTTCTTTTTTCCCCTTTTTTTATCTGGCAAGGTTTTTGGCTAAATCTGTATAAAACAAAAGTACATACTTGACATTTAGAGTCTGATGACGCCTAAGTCATTTTGAATAGGGAAAGGAATACGTTTAATAAAGTGATACAAAGGGTTATGGCATTAAAATGAAATGTTTTTAAAATCCCTTAAAGGGTTCATAATTATGACTGCTCTGACATCAGTGCATCTTACAATAAAAGCATCTTACAACTGGTTCTTTAAAAAGGGACATAAGCAGCCTTACCTAAAAAAAATATATTTTTAAGAACAAAATAAAAAACAGTTGCTTGGTCATAACCCTACCAATGCACACCTTTTACTAATCCTAATGCAAGAGTAGGACAAAAGATCAGCTGGTTCTGTAGGAGTTAAAATGAATATAGTTCATTCACAAATCCATTTCTGATAAGTATGGTTTCTGATAAGTACCTTAGCAGGTATGGGCTGTGCTCCAAATTTGAGTTTTTTCCCCTATTCCCCACTAAGGGCAATTGTATGCTTATAACAAATTAAGGCCCCACCACTAACAGCAATGCATTAACAAGCCATTGCTTGAAAAAGTTATTTTTTAAGAAATACCCTTTCCCTGCTTTTTTTGCTTTTAGAAATAATCTCACCCCAAGCAGCCTCCAATGATGCCACTAAAACATAATAAATATACAGCCGCACTGCCGTCTGACACATACTTGTGGTACATTTCATTGGTTCTTTCATATGTAGGATTGATTGGATCTTCATAGCCCACTTCTGCTGCGCGGCTCCTTTCCTGCTGCATGTATGCCCCTCTGACTAGTTTAGCACCAAAGTGCCAACCCTCTCTCCGGGATAATTCAACATCAGCAGTTACATTATCATATGCTTCCTAAAATAAAAATGTAAAAAATAAATTTAATTTTTGGTTATCTTTTGTTAAAATAACAAGCACCAAAATTGGGGTTATACACGTTCACACTAATGTCTTCTCCATGCAGAAGTCACCAGATTCTGGCCTCCAGTAAACATAGCACTTGAAGGATAGGGTACCACAACTGTGCGGTCAATATATTCCTGACCCCCTCACTTTCTAGAGCAAAGAAACGCAGCTGATAAACCTTAAAATTGCATAAATATTTGTTACAGAAAGTATTCTATCAAAATGTGTTCCAGGGCATTGCTTAGGGATTGTTAATTTGGCTTGAGTCAGGCACTTTGCACATTCATATAGAGCAGAGGTTATTTGGCCTTCAGAACTGCAAACAGAGCAAGATTTTTGCATATCCTTAACTGAACAAGTAATTTAATCAATTTCAACCATTTGATAAGGCTGTTTTGAAGTTGGTATATAAAAATCATTGACTCGTTAAACATGCAATGCCTTAAGTTTGAAACACTTGATAAAGACGCTTCAGGCGACCACATATATACCAAAGTGCGTAAAGGGTGATTGCACAGTCACAATCACACAATACCTAGGTGGACATTGTAGTAGCCATGTGTCCAGCTACAGTGTGTTATCTTCTGTATTTTTGTGGCTCTAGTACTCTTGATGGCATAGCATGGTCTGATTTTTGCAAGATAGGCACCATTTTAAAGGAGTCACCTTCAAGTAGCACTGGTAGGTGTTGAAGATAATGGGGCACTTCTTGTTAAATTTACGCTGCATCTCCAGCGTCAGACGGCTGATTGCAGGTTGAAAATAGGTTTGTTCTGCATCCACCATGAGCCTCACTCCATTCTCTAAGGCTTTCTGAAATGAGAAGAAAGAAAATTTGATGACTACAGACAAGTGATCATAATGTGTTTTCCAAAAAGAAATTGCAAAGCACAATACAAAATGGCTTAATTTATAAACCATGCTTGAAAATGTCAGAATTAATTGCAGATTCCAGTCTTTAAGATGTACATATGCAGAGACTTTAAGAACATCCTCACAACCTCCCAGATGGTTTATTAGTGTGTATATCACTCCTGCATGGGCACAGGAGGTAAACACATGGTCTATTGTCTCCTACTACCTATGCGCCATGTAAAAGAAAATAAAAATAAACCAATTTTATTGGGTAGTGGAAACCTATGCCTATCTCTAAAGTATGGAATGAATAGGTATGGAATTTTTGAATCAGCAAAATAAGAATTATCCTATAGTACTTTACAGTGTTAAAATGTAATGTCTTGTTTCCATTATTGATCTTATTGGATTGTAAATTGATTTGGAAGTGCTTACAAATGGGATTAAATTAGACTATCATACTGTGATTAGATAAATCATGTTCTGTTTTGTTGTGAAGGTTAACATCAAGCATTAAGATTTCCAGTATATCTTTTTTGTAATAGGTTGTAATGTGCCTAATCAAAGGGTTGAGTCTAATATTCAACTGTTAACAAGTGGTTGACATTGTGTTTCATTTAAGTGCATAATGTTTTCCTTGCATTTCATTATGAAGAATTACAGCTTGGCATCACCACATTAATTCAAATTAACGCTTAATAGAGGAATTTCACAGACTTGCTGGCATTGCTGACATTTCCATGGACTAGAGTTACCCTTTTAGATGTGTAAAATATTGTGGCGCTGATTTACTGCACCATCTCATCTTACAGAGTTTACAACCCATCGTTACCAGGCTAGTTTTAAATATTAATGAGGCCTGTAAAAAAAAAAAAAAAAAAAAGCCGTGGAAGACCACATATAAGAGTAGTGTAGCTTAACATAATGCAAGTCAAAAAGACTAATAAGGGAGATGTACGGGTGACTGCAGAAATGCTCTGTAATTTATTTTTTCTGTATTTAGGCACGTTGAAACATGTCAATGTGACAACTCTAACAATGTAGAGGGTCAAGCTGGCTAACTAAATCACTTAAATTTCTAAAAAGATGTAACTAACTGACTTATCAATGTTCAGCTCAGCCGTCCTTGCAGGAGACTCCCACCAGTTTTGGACCCACATAAATGCTTTAATAATTAATAAAACTAAGGCTTGGGTTCTGGCATGTGCTTCATGATACTGGAATCATATTGCCATGCAAATTTACAATAGATATTTACATCAGTTAATTCTACATCTCACAGGTTAGTCCACTGGCGAGTAAGAAAAAGGACCGTATAGTCAGGTTAAGTGATTCTGTCTATGGCTGTATTATGAGCTGCCTCCGTCATAATTCCCCTGCAGCCTGCATTTTATCCGTCAACGGATATACACAGATATATTTTGCCATCCCTGTCAGCATCTATAAATTGTGAGTTTCTATTAATGAGCGTCTATACATAGATTAAATTCACACACAGTAATTTAAGGTAACACAAGAGTTTGCGTTCCTAACCTTTGCAAGAACGTCCATCCTCTGTAGCATTCTTTTCATCTGCATGTCTTCTTCCTCTGTGAATCTAGAAAGAAGGGGTTCTAGTTGGCCGCTCTGGAAACAAACACAAAATAAGTTTCACTTACTTGAACAGCAATACAGAAAGGTACAAGGATGGGGCCTTGTATAAATGAGTAATAACCTCAATAGTGTGGAGAAAACAAAATGAAAATAAAATAAAAAAATATATATAAAATCATAAAATGGTACTTGGTGCATCAAAAATGTCAAGAGATTCTACAACAGCAATGAAATTTGAGAGGTCCTTAAATTTACTTGGAATCCACCTTTACAAATTCTGTAGAATCTCTCCAAATGCATTTGTCCCTTTGTGCCCCTCTCCTTATATTTTTGCACAGGAGACACGTTCATATGAGAGTGCTCAGCTCTGCAGCTTCCCCATAAAAGAGGTTTTTATTTTTTAATTTTCCTAGCAATTATTGTTTTGGGGGCTTCCTGGAACAGGGGAGGGTCCCTTTAACAGAAGAAGGGAAACGGGCATCATACTATAAAAATCAGGCAACGGAGATTAAACCCCCTACAAATTCAGACGTCAGTAGCGTCTTGGCACAAACAGGCACATGCAGCGTGAAGAATTATTTTAGAACACATTTGTTTCCTAATGATCTACAATCTGGCTGTAGGAGAACTTCTTGCCGTCAGCCAGGTGGTGGCATAGTCTACTTACACAAGATTTCTATACGGAAGGCTCTTGATTCCTTAGCATGCTGGTAATAAAGCAAAGCCACAAATTTCACACATTGTGCAGGTGGCAAGTCTCAAAAGATTTTGTTTTGCTTCATATCTTGTTCTAATACATTTTGTTAGAAATATGCCAAGAATTGATACAGTTCTGAAGCTGTAGGGTAGCAAGATTATGAGCAATGAGAGAACGAATGACAGATGTGAAATAGGTTGCACTGTAGTGGAAGCTAATGGAATAGTAATATGATGACATACAGATTTTCAAACAAATCTACTCAGTACATAAGAATGTATGCTTTTACGTGGGTAGAAACACAACATGAATAAAACAGTTCTTAAATTAAACAGTATGAGCATAAGGTAGAAAAAAATGCCTAAAACAAAAGGTAACCATATTCTGATATGTGACAGGCAACCGCTGTACACATTCAGTTAATTTTACCGAATGCATTCCGTGTTCCGAGAAATTAGAAAATTAGAATTCTGCCACGACATGAGTGTTGGTTCACTTGCATATAGGAAAGTTAACCTTCCACTAAAATAAGTACACAAGTTGAGCTGATTTCAGGGCAGCATTAAGGCAGATGTACAGCATCCAGATGCCCCAATAACAGACATGCTCATTGGGGCCACATAATGCACATTAAGTGACTGTATTAGTAGGGGGGCAGCTCACACACACATTGTGTGTGCCGCAGTGAAGACAGGGCTCTGCACAAGATAAGAGGGACGGGGAGAGAAAAGGAGGGAGAACTGCTTTAGTATAGTGATAGCATAAGTGTGTATCAGCTGTTCGAGTGGGTTTGTATCCATGTTTATTAGAGTATGAGTGTTAATATAATGTATGGTGTTAGCATGATTGTGTGTCAGCATTTAGTGTTAGACAGTCATGGATGAGCCTATGGTTAGTAGCATGAGGGCAGGGAGAGGAGAAGCTGGATAAAGAGAGTGTGCATGTATATTTAGATGCATGGGGTTAGAGTGACTGTGTGTTATTGCATGATGTTAGAGAAAGTGTGTGTGTGTGTGTTAAGTACGCTGTGCAATAGCAGTCCCCCTCGAACTAAGAAAAGAAGCTACAGATAGGAGAATACAACCAGACTCTTGCTTACGGTCTGAGGGAAAAAAATAAAATGTACTACAAAATGGACTCCAGTGTGAATTAAATAGATACAATATTAATATATGTTGATGTATTATAAAAAGTTTGCTTTTAAGAATTTGGATTTTACTTTCAACTTCTGCATTCACCTAATTTTTAATATTTCGATTTACTCTAGTGAAGCACTTTTCAAGATACCTGCAAATTTGGTACAAGCAGGAGTTTGGAGATCTTGGTTCTGCTGTCAATTAAGCTGTTCCAGTCCAACAAATCCACTGTCCTACACAAAAAGAAAAAAAACCAAAACACTTACTCAAAGGGAAGAATTTACTTAAATAAGATAAGACCAAACCCCTCCTAAGCTTGAGCCATGTATTAAATGTTTTGCAGATGCTGTGAGCAGCAGGACTATACAAGTCCTTGCGTACAGAGGCAGACGGCAACTGCCCACAAGACCACTCCAATTTCTAGAACATTGCGTTTTTTTCCTTTGTGGTCACAGATGGCTTTAAAAGAAGACACCAACATTTTGGCAGATTATAATCTGAAATATACAATCTTAACTTGTTGTATTTAACAATGTTAAAACACACCATCACACACACAGAGACATGTACATGTGTGAAGTATGATTTATGAATTATAATAAATTATCTTTTTCACATTCTATAGCTGGCAGAATGGAAACAGGCTTAGTACCCACAGACAAGTTAATCGTGTTTAAGCTGCATTACCAGGCAGAAAACACAGTCCTTTGATAAATACTCCCTAGGCCTTTTCTGATTATAGTTTATTTTTAAAAGGATCTCAGTTTGAGTAGGAAAAACCATTATGCATTTGGAGAACCACTAGAAAGAAAGAAAAAAAGCCGCATTGTTAATGTTCAGATTCCCTTTCAGAGTACATATTTTACTCCTCAAGTGGCTAAATTCTTTTCTCAATAACGCGACGGCAATGTAAATGTACGACATGCAATGTGTGCATTTGCGAGTGTGAAAAAGTAGTTAATGGTTTGAAATGACAGCATGTGCATGCATATCGAGATCACTTCTGGATGGCTCTGGTTTCCATTTTGTGAATATCAGAAATATTTAAAATGGACAAATACGTGGAGTCAGCTAACTAAACGTGTTAAATTAAAGACTTTTAACAGGCTATATATTTTTTTTCTTACGTTGATCTCTAGGGATAACTCACAAAAGAAGCTAGTTTCTAAATTGTACATAAAAAGATGTCTTAAAATACCACTAATACTACAGAATTAAATACATTAACCTCCCAAATGGTAGACACAAAAGCTCCTCTGCTAAAACAGTTAATATCCCCCTATTTATTTTACTATGGTGCGAAAACAGCTAACAGATCTAGGATGAAGTGTGACTTATGTCATTCTGTTCGCTTAGGATCTGTCAGCGCTAGGGAGGAAACGGTCACGATTTTCGCCCCAAGAGACACAGATGTATAAATAGATGAGGTTATTCCTACTTAGTAAAGTGCAGGCTATATGTCACTACCAAAGTTGTAGGTTATATAAAATATTTTAAACAGAGTAACAGCAGCAGCAGCTAAATATATTAAGAAGGTAATTCAATTGCTGAGCTACAGGTGACCCTGGTAATGAGAATCCAGGCATTTGGCCAACATGATGAGAGAACTCCATGGAGCTCTAGGAAGTGCAGTGAGTGGAACATCAAAAAGCAGGAGCCTAGACGAACTAAGATGTAATGTATACAATGCCTGTGTTATTCTATTAATTGCATACACAAATATTCCTCTACTTGTAAATGCAGCTGCAACGAATGTCATAGGAACAGGTACAACTTACTACGCTAGAAGAACCTCACTCCCTGATATGCTATAGCTACTGCTACTTCCATGCAAAGCATCAATGTATTTTTGTTTCAGATAAATGTGTGATCAGAAATAGTGTTTCTCAGTTTATTAAGAATTATTATTTTTATTACTTGTATCAAGGATGGGGCTAATACATATTTTTTGCATAGGGCCCTCAAAAACCTTGAGCTGGTATTTACTTTTAATGCCACAGAGCCAGTTAACAAGGAAAACTATACATTCCTTTGGACTATTTAAGACATATTCCTATAAATGAAAGAGCAATTAACCCAGCATACACACGTGAAAATACATTTTTGTTTTGCCTAATATTGTCACATCTTCCATTGAGCCTCTGTTGGTTTTGAGATGCAACAGTGTGGATCAGTAAAGTACTCTTTTTCCTTAAACAGTAACTTTGTAGACACCTAAGAGTAAAATCCATCACCATCAACATAATATAAAAAGTAACACACATTTTTATGACTGTTCCCACGGACAGAACTGCAATAAGCTTCATGTCTACCTGATATAATGGTATTTCTGTGGAACTCAACATTTAATATGACAGCTTTACCACTGCAGAAAACACTGCAAAAAAAGGAATCTCAATGCAATATTTCCTCCCTAACTGTACCCTTTGGTGCGTAGCATGACAGACATTTACGTTGGAATAATGGCAAAAATATAGTAGCCATTACTTTGGTATGATACATTGGAGTTGATAGCAGGGTCATGAACATCCATTTTAGTAATCATTGCTGTAAAAATCAATGAAATGACCGATAAAAACTACACAATGCATGTATTAGCTAAACAATATTATCAAGCAAGCTAATAAAACTTACTTGAAGGAGAGAAGCACTGCAGGGAGAGAAACACTACACATATTCAAGCAGGGGCCTGGGCCATGAAAGTACTAGAATAGCAATGAATATAGATGACCCAAAGTGACCTTGATCAGATTGTTGCATCTACTTTGGGACTCTTTTCTATTACTAGAAAAAAAAGTAGTGATTTTTTTTTTAGAGCTTGTTACCAGTATATAAATACACTCCGTGGTTATGTGCACCTTCATATCATTCTTGATTACACCATCTGTCATAACTGTAAGTTAGAAGCACAGATGTTTATGGAATATATAAATTAAAGTGTAAAAACTTCAAAACTTTGCTTAAATTGCACTTAAGGTGTGAGTCACCTTCAAACGTATTATAATTGGGGACTAGGGTTTACATGACTAAAATCTAAAATATTTAAATACATTTTAACAGAGATTACTATAATATAACAATATGAAATAAGTTTATTTGATTACTGGAAATATAACTTATTTAAATTAATTCAGTCAAGCTGGGTTGTAAAACTAGTAACAATAATCTAATAATAAATACTTATAATAATAATAATAAGCCCAGCACATTATGTCCTTTTTACAGTTGTCCTGTTGAGAATAGTTATGACTGTACATAACTCACGACGCATTTAATACAACAGGTCTGCGAATGGCGCCTATTGGAGACATTTTATAATGGCTTGAAGATTGATTAAGACCAATCAAAACTTTGCCTTTTTATTCCCAGTACAGCACATTAAACATACATTTGATCTGATTGGGACTCTCCCAGCTGGGAATTTCTGAATATATATGTTCGGACCCCATGAGCATTCACCAAAAGCCCTTCCACTGAGGGGTGCTTCAAGTAGGCAATGAATGGCACGAAATGTCAGACCAAGGAGGAGGAAGATCTCAGGTAAGATCAATATTAAAGTACTCACAGAGTTCTTTAATCATATTAATTTTAGTAGAGCTGTCAGGGAGAATAAACTGTCCTTTTAAAGTGTATTACTCAGAAATAATAACATTGGAAAGGATATAGTCTTAGCCTGTCATGTATCCTAAACTTATGTTCAGGGAGAAAAGTCCCACTTCTAAGGCCACACATGGAATAGTTTCCAATCAAAGGCATAACTGAATTTACATATGTTGACATATGTATACAACTTTAAGAAAAGGAGAGGAAAACAACAACAAAGTAATTCACAAAACACACACACAGAACCATGGCGCTGGCAAATCTGATCAATGTGATTGAATATTTGACATGTGCATGGTTTGCAGTAAATAAAAACTAGTGTGTACCTCTAACCACACTGCTAAAACTGTTCTACTGAATTTACAAAGCTGCTTACAGAGCCAGAAACTTTAACCCCATTAAACACTTCAAATAAAACACACTAAAAAAAAAAAAAAGCTATTTGGATCTCCCAAAAGGCATGCTTGGAAAAGCATGCAGAAAGTAAACTAGTGTTCTGAGATAATGTGATGACTGCTACAGGCTACTCAGAACTCTAGCATTTAATGGTTCATGAAGCCATAAAAAAACAAAACTAAATATTGTATAGAAATACACCAAAATGTATTGTTAAAAGGGATAGTTGATTCTGTCTAATCCCTCTGTGCATTTGTATTATATATAAGGTGACATTCATCAATTAAAGTTGATACGAAGGCTACAATAATAATACACATTTTTTATTTAAAGGACCAATGTTTTTCTGACCTTTTTGTTTGTCCATTCTGAGCTGCTTGGTGTCTTATTAGCATTTAGCAAAAAGAGCAAAAAAAACGCAGTTGGATCATAGTCAACAAAGCCAACATTATCAATTTGAAACACTTTACATCCCATCAAGGTTCAGAAACATGTATACATCCCATCAAGGTTCAGAAACATGTATATCAGACATTTGTCTTTTGAAATGTAAAACTACTGTTGAAAATGTAACTTTTTGCTTACATAACTCGCCATGTACAGCTTGATAAGGAAGAGAAAAAATAAAGTATGTTATAATTTTACCAAAGGGAAAAAACAGTTAAAAAACTAAAAGCAAGCTTTATTAGTCATCTGCAACACATCACAATGTTTGCTGCAGCAAAAAAATGAAAATACAATTGTAGTCTTTTCAAGGTAATGACTACTTTCAATTTCAAATAGATTTCATACTGAAATTGGTAAAATGCACATATGCGTAAATAAAATAACAGCTGAAATGATATTTTTGTTATGAAACATACCCCGATAGCCCAAGATTTTCTCCAGTAAACCAATTATGGCATTCATCCTTGGTAGCAATCCCGAGTTTCACCAAGCTGTCCTGAGAATAAAAAAAAAAATATGTATAGCGTTTAGAGTGATTTGCTTCTGCAGCTGTGGAAGAGTAATATATAAGTAAATGTTCTGTCTTTATCATGATTATTAAATGAAAACATTTTCAAAAAAGAAAGGTTGTGAAGCATACCGTACTCACTATGTCTAAGGGACATTCTACACAATGTATCTATTAGACCTGCCCCCCTTCTTCTGTATCATGTATAGTGATGCTGGTTAAAACATTTATGGCTAGCAGGGCCTAAAATAAACCATCCTTTACCGGACGGAATCCCACCTTGGGTTTACCAATGAAGAGGAAGCTTATGAGACTAATACTGACCACCATTAGCCAAACTAAAACACATTGGCCACTCTCAGCTAAACGGATGTACACTCATATACCTTATACTGCTGTCAGCCAAAGCAGCGCATACAGTATTCTCAGCCAAACGATTTGCACTCAATGTCACCATGATAAGCTTATCTCTCCAAGCCACCAGGTCAGTTAGCACTCAATGTGAACTAAGACTGAGGAGCACTCTTAATATGAACATGGCAAGCTATGCTTTATTCTATGGAACCAAGTACCTCAGTTTAGGTCATAACAAAAATACTGATGAGTTTAAGAAGGTTTCAGGTTCAAAAACTCATTAATTGCTTGATCCAGCTTTGAGGAAATGGTATCTTCTACATCTTCCTGAATTATGCATCGTGCTTAATGCACATGCAGAATGTAATTTGCATCAAATGCAGAGGAGTTAGACAGATTGCACTTATGGGGTTTTACTAAAATAAGACTAGTCATTTTACTGTGTAAATATCTAAAAGGGGTTTAACAAAGTACAGGAGGAAAAGGGAGGAGAAATGTTAGAACAAGAGATCATAACCTAAAACTAGACAGCCAAAGGTTTAGCTGTAAAGTAAGGAAGTTTAACTTTACACAGAGGAAAGTAGATAAGACTCCCGGCAAAAGTGATATTTGTAAACAGTGAAGACGTTTAATCATGCATGGGATAGGGATCCAACTATCCTGAATCTAAGATATTACCAATAAATGATTAAGGTTTGCTGCTATGCTTCAGGAACAATGGGCAAATTAGATGGGCCAAATAGTTCTAAAAAATGGCACTAGTCCTTTAATAAAGAAATTATTTAGCTTATGCTAATGGTTTTCCTTGTTCTAGAAGCTGTGCTACAAACAGACAATTACTCTTTAGTTTTTCTGTGCTTCTCATTTTAGAAATTTTAGGCATTGTAGGCTACTTTAGAGGAGACCTTGAAACAAACTAATCACTGTAATTGACTTTCCTAGAAAGATTCAATCACAGTTAAAGTAACTTATTTCCATCTTATTAAAAATGCATGCGCACTTCTTTTCTCTGAATGTGCTGCGTTTCTGTTTCTCTCCTACCTAATTTTGTCTCTTTACTCTATAATTACTTTGTAAACAAAAAAATAAAAATAAAACAGAGATGCAAAAAAGCCCTGTAAGCACACAACCTTGGCACCATTTGCCCTCTTGTCCAAATCACCAAAGTGTAATCTAAGGCTGTAGATATACATTGTGAAGGCACTGCACCGTATAAACTTCAATGTCAACCAGTGGTCAATCAGGACATGAACTCCACCATTTTAAATCCACCATGAAAGCCAACCCTGTCTCTCAGACTTATTTTTTAGAAAAACAAGCCAGGAAATGTTAGAAGGAAGCCATTCTTCATTTTCTCTGGAATACTGGCATGGAGCTATTAAGTTTATCCTAGGGCCCAACACAAGCTGCACCACCTTCTGTTTAAATCTGTCTTTGTCCATATAACCTCACAGAACACCACTGTAGAATATGGTGGAACTTGTAGTCACTGAGGGTCGTTCAATACAGTTTTGCAATGGATCTGCTTAGCATAGATCAATTACAATTTAGCTTCCATGCCATAAATCTAGGTGGTTGAAGGACATGCCACCCTTGCAGCTAATATATGCTACATCAAGTGCAAGAAGAGTGTTTACCGTGGGTTTGACTGTAGGTCTAACTTTATGCAATGAATGACTTTCATCACATTCTATCTTTTTATCTACCTACCTGGAGTTTTTCCACTTCCAGTTCAATTTCAACAGCAGCTAGTCCGGCCTTGCCCTGGTCTGCAGCGAGCTGGTGGAAGAAACCTTTCCATTTTATAAGAACTTCTGAAAACTGCAACTGAAATAAGAATAAACGAAAAATAAGTTTAATATTGCGATATGCACCATCTCACTGATTTTGTGATCAAGCTAAACTCCTCATACAAAACCAACACAACAGTGTTCTGTATTAATGGCTTTAATATGCTTTAAAATGATAACCATACTTCCAAAAAAGTGAGAACAACTGCTATATTACGGGCAGGCAAAAAAAAAGTGAATTAAACAGCTAATTTAGGCCAAATTATATTTTAATGGAAATGGTAAATTACATTGATTGCTACAGGGTAAAACTGGCCCATTAATTCAGACCATGATTGAACACGGCTTCCTGCATATAGAAACAAACAGCAGACCTGTTAGTTTATATTGCAACAGTTGTTTTCCCAATTCCAAATCTATGACAGAGTGAAAACAAAAAGGCTACAGAACTCGCTCGCATACTCGGATCCACTTAATCCAATAAACATTTAATTGCGGAAGAGTATCTTGCAGCATTTACATTCAGAGCCTAAGGCAAGTGTTGCTCTTTTTAGAGCAGAACAACAATAAATGTTGCTGTGGATAGATGTTATTGATAACCGACCCCTCACCTGCCCAACTAAGAAAATGGGTGCTGGGTGGCAATTTCCTACCAACCTACCCTTTCTGTTAATCCCAGATGCAGAGCCAGGAGTGAGGATTCCATACTAGTACTAAAATGCTTTTACCAGTAACATGGTCACTACGTCCAAGGATTCTCAGATAAGCATTATACATACAGCCAGTAGCATCTGCTTGCGTCAAATTTAGGGTTAATTCCTTAAAAAAAGGAAGCTCGGGTTGATCTTGCTGAAGACTTGCAGGTTTATCTCCTGACCCAACCTCGTTGTATTTCAGCTTAAAGCAGAGCTTAAATGGCCCATTATAAAGCATATATGAATCTTAAGTTAATTGACTGAACTATTCATTATGTAGGGGTCAGCGCTAATTTTTTTTTCTACAGCAAATAGCCAGGGGCTGCCCTTTATGATACATAGTAAATTCAAGAAGTTTAAGCCACAACCCTCAAGCAAACTCTCTTGCCAACCCAAGCTTTAGTCGATAAACCCCATTAACATCGATAAGAGTTTGGATTCAATGTTTTCAGTCAATTAGTCTTACAATCTGTTGAAACAGAATAGATGGTACTATGGTGGGAAACTGGAGAAGGAAATCAGTGGCCATGACAAAGCTTGTGAAAGTAATTGGTGCATGTGGGCCATTAATTTAAATTCAACTACAAGAAAAGAGTTTTGACATAACGTGAACCACAAACATCTTACTGTATAAAACAGGTAGAGCCAACATGTGGACTCTGGAGTTCCAGATCCAACTCATGCTAACAGTGACTACCAGAGCCTTCAGGCTGAACATGACAGGAGCTGTAATCCATGAGATAGCCGGAGTGACAGGGATGCACAAAGACGCATCTTCAGTATACTGAAGATACTGTTGTGGCTGAGTAACCTCGCTAATGTGAAATTTGTACGGATGTGTGATTCGGCGAATGGATACAGGATCAGTCACAGCTGAATTCAGCAATATCAGAGGGTTATATAACACAGCGTATGCAAATAACCACTGTGGTTTTCCTCTGTGTATTAAATCAGCCTGGTCTAAAGTGACATTGACTTATGTACCAAAGGCAAGGAACACACTGCAAGTCACTTAAATTACAAGCTCAATAAGGTTGTCAATAGCAGAACGTTGCAAGACGATTTTCCGTGTCTTCATTACATCAACTAACTAATTGCTTTATTATTCAAAATCCTTTTGTGTAAAATAATGTTTGGCTATTGTATTGTTGTTTTTGGTTCTCTCTTAAATGCACAGTGCTACAGGTGAACGGAATTTACAACAAAATAAAAATGAACATAACCAAAGCTGGACTTAAACCTTACCAAAAACTGGGGCCGTCCTAATGCTGTAAGCTTAATGGCGGAAAAACCATCTTCAGAACTGCCACCTGTCAATTTTAATAAAATAATAATAATTAATATCACTAAAAAGCAACATTATTTACCCCGGGGGAACCCAACACCTTCCCACAAGAAAGTTGGGGCAAGTCACACTGCAATAAAACTTGCTGACCTGCAGTGTCACTTTAAAAGTATGGCTGTAGGCACTAGTTCAGGATTTTGCAGGTTTATTGAAGATTTCCGCTTAATAATTACGTCCAACCACAGTCACCTTGCCCCACAGCAAGGGACGAGTCTGCACGGTTAATTTGGCAAAAACTTTATGAAAGCCATCCCACCAATTTAAATATGCATTATGCAGGGCCAGCCTGCCTTTCTTGCAGGAGAAGCTCACTAGGGTTGACTCCCTAGTTATTGACACCCTTAGTGCCTCTGGATGTTATTAAAAGATGGTTCTCCTCTTTGCAGAATACAATAGAAATAGCCCACTCCTTTCATAAAGAAAATCCAATGGCATATCAAACAAGAAAAAATCCTTACACTTTAATTGCATACAGAAAAAAACATACTGTATCCAAATTCATTTCAAGTGGGAAACATTTCGCGGAACAAATAAATACCACCTGGAATTCACGATCAAATAAATCTGCCCATTGAGCCACAAAGTGTACATTATCACAGTGGAACATCATATTTAAATAAATTACATCCTAATCTTATTGTAAACTGTCAAGGAAAGATTTGCTAAAGAAAACTTCCCTCTGGCAGAAATGTATGCTCTGATGGACCTTTTATTATATATAAGCCAATGACTAAATCATATCTACATTTTTTATACTACTTTTGAGTCTGCGAGAATATTTAGGAAAGATCTGACAGCAACGCAATGATCACCACACAATGTGCTATTTTCCATCTTAGTGCATAGCATAACGTAGGAGCTCACTTCCAAAAAGAAAATCTAGTTTAGGGACATTCCATTGGTTGCTATGGGGATTGCACCACATTTACAACTACAATTGTCCTGTAAACGTAACCTTCGTCTTGGTGCATAGAAATATTAGAAGTCTCCTTACTAAGGTCTGAGGTGGCCCAAACGTACCTGAAGCTTCAATACATCTGAGAAATGTTTCCATATGATGGTCACATTTTGCTTCATCAGCGTAAAAGTATGTTCGAGCACTAATAACTCCTCCACGTCGGTCTCCAAAGCCAGGCTGGACTCTGTATTTCTTCTCTCGCCGTGCCACACCTACAATGAAAAATATTGAAAGAAACATAAAAAAGGCTTAATATGCATACATTATGCAAACTTCAAGATTCAAAAGCCAAAATAAAAGATATGGAACAGGGCGTTAATCAGGTTTCATTGATCTTCGAGGCTGGTGCATGGCTGAGCACTTCTCAAGTACCGAGAAGAACACTGTCAAACTTCCATGCCCGTGTGAAACCCAAGTTGTTTTGCTCTGGGTATGAAAGAGGTATGTTTGCCCCTTTAACGAGATTTCTCAACAATACATATCTTTAGGATACCTCAGTTGGCCTGACAAAGGGCCATCTTGATGAATAATAGTTTAGAGACAGAACTCTTGGAAAAGAAGCTTGTATTTCATTTACAGTACTAGGCAAAAGTTTGAGGCGGTGTGGAAAAAAAAGCTGTAATGTAAGATTGCTTTGAAAAATAGATGCAATAGATGCAAAGTAAGTGAACAGAAAAAAAATCTAAATAATGTCAATATTTGGTGTGACGACCCTTCAAAACAGCATCAATTCTTCTAGGTACACTGTATAAGAGTTTGGCTTTCGTCCAGATAGTAATTAATAAACAAAAAAAAGGAAGAAGAAGTAACAATTAGACACAATAACCATGTCTACTGTGGCCAGTTTCAACAAAGCCTGTCCATAACCGCCATGGCCTTTGGCCAGCATTAGACATAAACCACAGACAAACTCACCAGTTCAATTAGCCCAGCATGAGATCAGAATACACACTGTGTTAATATTGTTTTAAAACGAGAATTCATTATTTTTACATCTATAAAAATTTTATTTTTGTTCTCCATAAAACGGCAGGAAACCAAATAATGTGATTTTTTGTTTATTTTTTAAGGACGAATGCATTTTGTTTATTTTTACAAGTCAGATGAAATAAGCAAAGACCAATTTCACACTTGTCATACCTATCTGACAGAATAATGGATGAAGGCGGAAGGTCTGGCTGGTTTGGGATTGAAACCAAAAAAATTTATATTTATATATAATATATTTTATTTTTTTAACCACAAAATTGTTGGATCTGTTCATGTACCCTCTAGTTAAAAATATAACATCCACCCATAGCCGTCAATCTATATAATCAGCTGTTTAGCAAACCGTGACCATGTGTGTAACCTTTACAATTGGAGGGGAGGAAAAAGAACTCAGTACTAAAACAAAGATAGTGGTTTCCACTCCGCTCAGCCTACATTTTGCCCTTTAAGATAGTAAAAACACTAGCTTATATTATTGCTAATAAAAAATGCAGTTCCAGACAATTGTTATCAATATACAGTAAGCAATGTTAACATAAATTAAACATCATTGGGAGTAAAGCTTGCTTTCAGCAGTGACCTTAACACCTTTTTCTGTAAGTACCTGTTATTTCCCCGTTTACCAATTGTACAGGTCTGTGGCACATGACGCCATTATATAAATCAATGAAATATATAAATACACGTGTCAACCATAAATGTTCATAACTCTTAGCTCACTGAAGAACCTTAGTATAGTCAATTGGAGGAGCTTCCAAGTACATTATGATGGAACGAAAGTGGTAAGCTTCTCACGCAACAAGAGCTGAACCTGCATAATGCATTGTTAAAACTGAGAATTCTTCCAGGAACTAACCCTATTAATACATTATGCCGGGCCAGCACAGTCCTTCTTGAACGGTAAAGGCACTGGGGGTTTGCCCTTTATAATGCATTCCATAGTGATAGCAAGGCTTGAAATGACCTCCAGATTTAGTGATCAAACCTTAATGCTCACCTCAACCTGGTACGAAAACAGTTGTCCATACAAGTATGTGTTTAATGACCTTGCATACAATATCAGAAGATAAGATTTGCGTGAAAGCTTATCTTCTGATATTGTAATACACCGTTGCTTTCTTTAGTTATCAAAAGCACCCTCCTCCTGACCATTGAATACTTTACTTAGGACATTCAATTGCACAACGTTTCCTCTCCCTTTATTGGTTTGAACCACTGGACTATGGTAGACTTTGCAGGCAGCGCAGAGGTGGAGTGGGGAGAATTATCTTCCATTGTCAACAGAAGCCAAATGGAGTCATACCATAAAAACTCAAAATTCAGTCTATAACGGAGGATACATTTGATAACAAGAAATCTTGATTAAATATACATTTATATATAATGTTTAAACATATATTATATATATATATATATATATATAATATGTTTAAACAGTCACATCTGAGAAGCCCAAGTAGTTTAAGTTGTAACTGGTAGAGTCTACTTGGTAAAGCTATTCTAAGAGTGTCAGCAAGATGGCAGCTCTTCCATACAGCAAAAAACAAAAAAATAACATGTATTAGAAATATTTAAGGTGAAAGAGGCATGATAATTACATATAGTTCTAGTATTACGATTAAGGATAATCTGAAACGTGACCATTGTCATTTTAATGGATTTCAGTAGTGCCTACGCTGGCTGTCCCTTCATCTGAAACCATTAAATTGAAGTTAAATGCATCACATTCTATGATGCACATCATTAATTCTCCATTACATAGTTACAGTTTCCATTATTAAAGGAGGGCCAGAGCGAAGTCATTTAGCAAAGCTAAGACCAAAAAAAGGTATTGAAAATGGAAAATGCCCTTAACTAGTCAAGCTTTGCAAGGTTATGGGTGGCACATGCACATTATACAGTTGTCAGAATGGGTGAGACAGCCTCATTTATTACAGCGGCCATGAAAGTGATTAACAGACATACTTTTCTTCCTGCTCTTGTGAAAACTGCATCGCAATATTCCCTCGTGCGGCACTTAGACAGGTCGGAAACGGGTGATTTATTAAGGTTCACTTGTCTCGCTTGGATTTGCAATTGGCAAACGGTACCTTTTGCAACTATGCCTTCATTATACCTTTCAGTGGATCCTGTCACATAACACGCTGCCAATCTCGAAACATATATAGAAACGGGTAACCTTTAGCGGGTTTTCCGAACAACACAATAATAAAATATGCTATATTAATCACAGGCAAGGAAAGACAACCTCTGACACCCAAGCATCTGAAGACAAGATGGCTGGGCTTCATGGGAGTCACAGGCTTATACGTTTCTTTATTTGTGAATTCTTTACTTTGGGGTTAAGGTAAAATCTGTCTTTGCTCAATAAATGCCTACGTTTTTGAGGAAAAAAGTGGAAATCAATAAGTATCTCATTTTCTTTTCTCAGTTAAAAATACATAAAATAGAAGAAAGAAATTGCTAACAGCATGTACTCCTATGCAACTTCCTGTTTTGCCGTTATTAAAAATACATCATCAATACTTTCTTGCTCTGCGCAGTCATTTATTCCTTCTTTTTATAAACCAGGTATATAAAAAGTTATAAAATAAAAGGCAGATTGATGATAGCTGGAGATGGATCCACTGGGCCACAATTAGAGTGGCTGTTTGCTCTTCCCTTGGGCTCTCAGTTAAAAAAAAAAGGCATTAGTACAGACTGTGCTTTCTACAGAAAATCACACTATCCTATAAAATACACAATTTAATTAGGGACAGGGAGGGGAAAAAATAAAAAGCATAGGCAAGTTTCCAATAAATGATTTTCTACAGCACTGTTCTCGGGAAAAAAATAGGTTGGCCTAAACCCCCCCCCTTATCTAAAGATAAAATGACACCCGACATGATTTCGGGATAACGTTACAGTTTTGTGTGTGGATCACAGAAACAATAATGTAACAAAGAAGGGGGGAAAAAATGAAAAAATAATGCTTTATGGCTGGCTTGGAGAGAGGAGAAGTGTCATTAAGCTACTGTATCCTATTTTAATAGATGCCCACAAATCTGGTTTGTGACGGTTTTAGGAGCGGTCTGTGGAATTCTGGAGTCACGGGAGATCACAGCTATGTCTGCGGCATGAACGCATTCAGCTTGGCTGCAGGACACATACATAAAAGGTTCTAAGGACTGCATAAATGTGTTCTATAGTAGACCGATAAGCTGAATGAAGTGTATAAAGTTTGCAAAAAAATAAATAAAATAAAAAAGGTATCATGAGAGGGTAAAGAGATTTTAATAATGCTTGCAGAACCCTTGGTTTCTGGTTTCCTTTTTCAACGTTAGTTTAAGATATAAATTTTTCGACATAAAGATAGTTACAGGAATAAAATGCTGCAAGTTGATGTTTGCAGTCCTATGTGTGTTGGGTACAGCGATACTTATTGTTTCATTACATCAAGGCAGGGGATCTACAGGCAGGAGCTAATGCAGCCTGCCAGATGAATTGTATTTTGAGAACAATTTGGACTCCTACAACACTAGTATTTTTTGTTTCTGTTTTTACAAGCAAAATCTTTGCTTTGGCAGGTTATTTATAAAACCGCTTTGTGTGGAGTTGTTTATTCACATATAAACAAAACAGTTTTTGTTGAATAATTACAAACCCTGCTTGGTGCCTAGCGGTTTGTTAAAAAGGACAACTGCCACCTTTATGGCTTTTAGCACTTTTAAAAGCTACCTACTGCTTCGGGTATTTAGGAAGGCAATGTTTAAAACGTTTGCCACAGGGCAAAAAGGTGGCAAACCTACCCAATATAAAATCAATTTGCTGCATTGAAAATATCTTCTCAACTACCTTACTTTATCACTTCCTTGTTCACTCCTAAGTGAGGTGGCCCGAAACGACCACCAAAACATAATAGTAAATCCAAGTAGCTTGTCCCGGTGGGTACATTACCTCAACAGTACCCTCCGACTAGAAATATAAAATAAAAACCCATTTCATCGCCCCCAAACCAAAAGTTTAAAAAATAATATAGTGCAGAATGTAATGGAGAATTTGTTTAAAACATAAAAAATAAGCATCAGGAATATAACTGTACAAGGGTTGGTGTAAATGGTATGATCCATCAGACCCACTACCTGTCATACACAGCAAAGTGTAAGACAGGTCTTCAGGAGTTGCCCAATATGAAAAGCATATACATAAGAGAACATAGTGTCAACTTTGATGACAATAACCCTTTGATATCAGGCCTTTTTTCCCTTTTAGACTGCAAAAATGCAGGCACCTTCTGTCTCTGATGCTGTACATACTCATTGTACAGCACAGCAAAATCTGTTGGTGCTATACAAAGATATAATAAGATTACTAATAGCATAGTTTAATATGACGCTTTTTTTAAAGAGATCATTATTCTAGGACTGTTTTCTGTATTAACACAAAATACACAAATACATATGTCTAGACAGATATCTAATAAAGTTTACTGAAATATATCACAGGGCATTTTGAGCGTTAGCATTATAAAATTGTGTAATTAAAAGACCAACATTCTGTATGGCGCAAGAACAGAAAGAAAACCATTGTAATGTAAACAGAAGCCATGTAATGTATGGCGACATAACGGAACACATGCATTAGGCACGTTTACCAAATAGCATTGTTCTAGCAGAGATCCTTGGCACAAGTAGATGTAAACAGAATCTTTAAGAATGCCTCCCTTGAGATAGGAAGTAAGGTAAATATTGTTTTACTACAGCAAAAATAGGGGCGCATGTACATATAAGGGAAGAAAAGAAATGTAATAGTGTAATACTATTAATTAAATCATTTGAATATATAAGTGGTGTGAATGTACCCGCAAACGGTGCCGATGTAAGAGGCTCTTCAGAATATCAGTGATAAAAGGATAAATGGTGCCAGAAAAAAAAAAACATTACCAATGATTACCTCTGGTGCTGCCCTAGGCCTACATTGTCCTTGCTGAGGGTGTGACGTTATGTTCCGGTATTCCGCCTTTTAAGGACGGGCAAAACTGGGCAGAAATTAACTATGTAGGCTGTGCACGGCGCAGTCTTCCATATAATTAACGGCCCAGGTGGGGAGATCAATTATCCCCCTATTGATCAGAGAATGGGGGGGGGGGTCGCCTCCTGTTATGCAGAAGAGGGGCTGCCACAACCCTAGACGTGTTGCTCGACGTCTAGTCCAGAACGCGCTGCTGTGCGTTACTAAGTGGTGAGTTATGAATCATGCAGTTGTGTTTATAACCCTCAAAGACTGGAGATGGACTCCCCATTCATCAGAGTACACTTACCATCACTTTCCTTCTCAGCTTCAGCAGTGCAAGATCTAGAAAAAGAAGAATGAAAAAGATATTTAAAAAAAATCATGTTTAAGTATGTTTAAACAAACGTTTAAAAATAGAGAAAAAGGGGGCAGTGGAATGTCTGACAGCTTAAAAAAATGCATATTAAAGTAATTTAAAGTAAATACAATTAATGAAGGCTATTTATCTTAGAGATTATCGCCACTCACTGTATCTGTTTATTTTCCCCAATACATATAAAATACCCCTTAATGACTGTAATAAGATATTTTACTGAAACGTCAAGTGTACCAGATGTTTGATGGCTCCATTGGAATAAATTTAAGTAAAAATGCACAAACACAATCAGTGTTTGGTTCCATTAATTTCTTTTTCCTACATATAAAATGTACACTTGGGGCCTTACTGCAATAAGATCATCATCCAAAGTAAGCAGGCAGATTTTTATTAGTTTTTTTTTTTAATTAATATTAATTTCATATACATTCATGTATAAAATCAATCCTGGTGCAAAGTGTTTTGATCCCTATAGAAACCAACTGGATGGTAAAATCTTTTCACTGGATGCAATGGTAATCACACTAGAAGAACGCTGTATACAATACAGAACACTGTTTAAAGATGGGTCCGGCTGTACATTCCTGTATTTTAAAGCCATCACATGCATTTCAATTAACATTTTTGTGTAGTCCATTTTGCAAATGTATGGGAAGGGATTCTGTAGAAGGTCCCCTAAATGGATTTGCCCATCCTCTTGCTGGATATCGTGCAAGGAGGTGTGTGTTGGCTGAAGACATCTCCATGTACCCGATATAACCAAATCTGGTGAGCTCAAGCACTGGCTCAGCGAATTCAGGGTTCACCCTGTGCATATATGTGGAAAGCCCGCCAACCGATATGGAAGAAGAGGGCAGCTGCTGCATCAAGAAAGAACTATCTAGGTCGGGTGTTTTGTTTATCTGCTTTTGGTTGAATGTATATTACTCACAGAGTACTTTAATATGCATTCTGCGATAATCAGGGTGTCCTGCAAAATTATACTCTCTTTAACAAGTTTGTTCAAATAAGATGTAATGGCGTAAGCTGTATATATATATATATATTATATATATTATATATATATATATATAATGTTTACATCACACAAATCTTAACATTTTTTGGTTACTAAATGTATTACACATTATATTGCTCACATATGCGCACTCGCTTTAAAAGCTAACATTGCTATGACGGATTGCCAGCATCAGGGAAAGTCACATTGAGGATCAAATTACAGCCAAAACATCTCACTGACGTGAAACACAGTCATGAGTCTTCACAACAAAAAGGCTTGCTCTTTCCAGCCAATGGCAGAAGGGGGTGTGAGTGGGGCGCGGTCTCACACACTAAAAATCAGCATTCGTCTGTTGTGTAACACTGCTGGCAAAATGCCAGATACGCCGCTTTTCCGACTGCATAACTCTGTGTAACATTATAACCCATCAGCATGGAACAAAAATAATATTTTTGTACTTAAAATCCAATTTAACGATAGCAAAATAAAATGTTCCCTAACTTAATTGTTACATAAACAGGATGTTCAGGCTATTCTTTACTATGATCATCAATGTGATGTTTGTTTTTTTATACTATTACATTTTTCCTTAAGATGGTGTAGTTGATATTAAATCACATTCAGAATTGAATGCGAAGATGGCTACAAGTACCTAGCTATACATAGGATTATATTATAAATTAGTATTTTATATTATATAAAAGATTGGTAGAGTTATCGTATATATCATTTGTAGTCCTTACTGAGAAGTATTTTTCCTGTTATGCATTAAACTTTTATTATTATTATTTTTTATTTTTTTTTGAATGAACATTCCATAGGTTTGTGATACTGGAACCTCCATATGTAAACACTTGGCAGCACTGGATCAAACACACATGTAGGATCAATTGGTGATTAAGGGAGACAAGCCTTCATTAAACTAGGCTTGGCACCCCAGTTGTGATCTACCCTAAAATACTGGACTAATAGACTGATGTGGATTGTAAGCACTAGGTCGGAGGCCTTTGTGTGGTATTGGATTTTCTGCGATTGCAATATTTCACTATACGAAATTAAAACATGACAAAAATATAATAACCCCAGGTTTTGACAACACCAATATTTTATGCAGGAAAAAAGTAGACTCAAAATATTGATGTTGCAGATCCAGAGACATCTTAATAGATCAGCGTCTTGAGAGGAAGTCAATATTTTGTATCTGCTTTATCTGAATAAACAACAAGAATTGCAATTGTACAACGGTATGAGTATTTCATGCATATGCATACACCGCCCGTAAATAGCCCAAGAGCTCCCAGTTCTCTAGTATAATTTTCATTTCCATACGGCGGGGGGGGGGGGGAAACAAGTAACAGGAGAAAATGTGTAAAAGAATTTACATTGAGGGAAGCTCAACGATAAAAGCTACGATAAAAGGTTGTTAAAATTAATTCATAGCATTGTTAAAACATAAACAAGGATGACTATCTATGGGTTAGCCAAGCCTAATGAGACTGCATCTGTCAGTGGGGTTCTTTTTTTGGAAGGTCAGTTCACTGTTTTTATACCATTAAGAAGCAGATGCAACAACATTTAGCTATTTCTAGGGAGCAAGTTGGACAGCTAAACGCTCTTATAATTAAAAGGAAACGATAGCTGACAATAGCCTGAATTTGCTTCAGCAGCTATACCCCAAGGCAACAATAAGATGGATAAAAGCAAGAGTTTAAAAAGCTGAAAATGCAGAAGTAAATAAAAAATGTGTGTTTATTTTACAGAAGGGTTTGTTAGCCAAGGCACCAACGGAAGCTAAGGTTCGCTAGTCAAAATACTCATTACAGTACTATATGCATGTGTGCGCACAACAACCTGGCTGTGTATGTAGGTGACAATATATAAATTAGCTTCACCATAAATGAGAATTGTTTTGTCACAGGTACACGGTTACAAGTTAGAAATTGTGAAGAGAGAACGGAGCTGATAGCTTTGTGAGATCATTCTCCCTTCCAACATCTCAGATATTCCCAGACCAGCAGTGCTATCTAACACCTGTCTTTTACAGCTTGTTAAACTGTCTGCTCTGTACAGCAGAGACATAAAACCTTAGCAAAGGTGTAGATAAGGATTTCCTTCTTATCAAATTGGACGATAACACAGAACAGAACAACACAAGCAGGCATGGCTTACAAAGCAATTGGTTCAGCAAGGTACAGAGATTAAATGATGGAGATATGAGGATCAGCTATTCTAAGCATTAACTTCTAGCTCCCAGATATTTAATTTTAGAACACTTGGGATGTTTTTCCAAATGCCAAAATAAACAGTTAAGGATTATACAAAGATGCGAGAGGGGAGAGAGAGAGAGAGGGAGGAGAGAGGGGAGAGAGAGGGGAGAGAGAGGGGAGAGAGAGGGGAGATCTCTACTGAAAGGGGGAATATAGTTGATTTCATAGCATACTGTATGATATAGAAAAGGATGGTTGGGAAACAGGGCCGGCCGAAGACTTAAGGCCGCCTGGGGCGAAGTTTAAAATGCCGCATTTTAAACTTCGCCGACGCGCCCCCCCCCGGTACTTACCTTTGAAGAGTCCTGCGGCGAGTCTCCCTGCTCTGCCACGGTGCCGGCTTGTAATGCTGAGCGCCGGAAACTGATGCTGAGCGCCGGAAACTGATGCCACTTCCGGTGCTCAGCATTACAGCCGGCACCAAGACCTAACGGGAGACCCGCCGCAGAAGGAGAGAGAGAGGGGCGCTGAGCGGGTAAGCGAAAACCACTCGGCGCCCCTCTCTCTCTCTTCCGCTTCAAAAAAAAAACGCTTGGGGCGGCAAAGTGCCGCCCCTTCTAAAGTGCCGCCTGGGGCAATTGCCCCAGTTGGCCCCATTGTAGGGCCGGCCCTGTTGGGAAAGATAGGATAGGAGCCCTGAGTGATAGTAGAGGTGATCAGCAGCACCACAAAAAAAATCAACAGGGGCATGAGCTGGGCTCCACCAGGACCCTTAGTGACAAATAAACAGACAAATGCTCAGCACTTCAAGTTGTGAGGTGTTTTGATGTCAACACACACAAAGTGTGGAGGAACCATGAGTGAGCCCGAATACCAAGAGAGTGTAGAACCTGGGAAAGAAGGGTGCAGTAAACAGTACTGAATAAAGCAGATAGATTGAGGAAGATGAGAAGATATATCTGCTCTTTGGAATTTGTGCTATGGAGACCATTTAATATTTAAGTAAGGGCAGATCAGTTAAAAAAAGTGGGGCATAAAAAGACAAAACTGCATTGGGCCCGGGGATGAGAATTTAAGAAGGTGAGCAGGCGAGAGAAGACCAAGTTCAGAGGCAAAGGGATACAGGTTGGTAATTTGGGCTCCAGCTTTTAACTGCTGTGATGTCTGCCTATTTCCCCAGTAGTTTGTATGGTTAGATTATAGTATATCAATCATAAGCAGTCATTCAACACAAATACCTCTTTCTTGTTGAATTAATCCAAATTCTAGAGTTTAACAGTTGCCTCCACACAACCTGGCAGGGGAACAGCCTGCTGCAGGCAACTTTGGCTCATTCTACAACCATCTCATTTCCAGAGAAGGCTATAAAGATTTGAGAAGTAGCCAATGCCATGAAGCTGTATCACATGTGCATTAATCATTTACTGCACTGAGAAACAAGGTGCATTCTGCTGAGTGCTATTTACACATTTTTCTGGGTATCACATAAAAACAGCCGCCATGCAACAAAGGATAACGGCAAAGAAAAAGTGAATTTTACAGAATGGTTTCATTTTGCCTTTATCATCCAAATCACGTACTTCATAACATTCCATTCCTGCAAAAAATACATATGGACAAGCATTTTAATTTCCTCTGCATTCTGCAGATCACTATTGTATTGCATGTGCTTATAATGCTGTGCATTTCATATATAACCTTGACAAATGATTCTGTGCCTCTGTGATAGAGAATCAGTTTAAACAAATAAAATACAAATGATTTTAGGCATTCAGTAGG
>VKOC01002353.1:0-73934 GCA_009364415.1 Spea multiplicata | reverse complement strand
ACGCAGCGCCCCATGGCAACACGCAACACGCAGCGCCCCATGGCAACACGCAGCGCCCCATGGCAACACACAGCGCCCACCGTCACATGCATTAGTCTGTGGCCTTTCTGGTGCAAACCCCTACACTTGGAGCAACCACCAAAAATTAATCTTTAGTTACTATGGTGATTGCTTCATTTGGTCTGACAGATAAGGGCCCATAGGGACAGTGCGATGACCCCTTGGCATTTGGCACAACCTGCAGAGTACGCAGTAAGCGGCTCCTTGCGGTATATTACATTACATAATAATTAATGCGGGTTCATTTCTCATCCATAAATAAACCGGCGCTTACCTCTCCCCATTTAAAAGAAGGTTTACCTTTTTTCCGCCTCACTTCCGCGTCAGTGGCTCTCGGAGAAGCGTCAGCCACCGCGGGGGATTCTGGGTGTTGTAGTTTTTCGTGCTTTTACGCTTCTGATTGGCTACACAACGAGAGAGGGCTGACGTGTCGCTGTCAGAGCGCTGCTTGGTTCCCATGACAACGAGTCATTCACAATGAGCCCTAGGAAGTTAAGGATCCCTGCATCCTGGGTTGGGGAGGGGGGTGCGATGGTTTGTAACGCAGGGGGCTGTTTATTTTTTATTGGTTTGTTAAAATTCATTTTATCTAGAGTTTTTTAATTGGTGTATTTGTGTATTTTGTATTGAATTTGTATAATTTATTATTGATTTTGTATCGTTTTTTTGTAGTTTTTAAATCACTTTGTTTAGTGTGTTTTTGGTTTTGTGTAGTTTTTTTATTTGTTTTCTGGATCTATTTCTTTGCTGTCTGTCCCACCTACTCTATTGAATTTAACAAAATTTTTAAAAATTACTCCAACGCTAGAAACGTTTCTTTTATGGTTTTTGTTGTTTCCATATTTTTTTTGCCAGGAACACTTTATTGCCATGTGACAGAGAACTAGGCACTGATAGGCTGTTGCCGAAGAAACTGGAAAAAGAAAAGTTTCAGAGTTAAGAATAAAATGATAGATCTGCTAAGGCGTCTTTGTATACCGGGGAGACTCGAGGTCTCGTCTTCCATGACGTAAAGATTAAATCTCCAAAACGTTACATTGGCTGAGAAACAAAAAGCACAAACTGAACGCCGTTTTATCTGAATTTGAGTCTGGATTCCAATGCATTTTACTCCGTCCAAATCGGTGCAGCCATTGGGATTAGAAAATAAGACTTCCCCTTTGATTAACTCCTCCCCTGACTGCCTTCTATAGAAACAGGAAGCATACTTGAGTACCTCTCCTGCACATGCTCAGTAGGACGGCCATTCAAGTTAATAGGAGGCAGCAGCAGCTGCCAGTCACACAGTATCTAAACACTGACTGGCTGCTGCCTCTCATTTAATAGAGTCTCACTGAGCATGTGCAGGAAGTGTACTTAAGAATGCATGCAGGAAGTGTACTTAAGAATGCGTGGATCAATCTGCATGCAGTTTAATGCATTGGAGTCAATCCACAAAAAAAAAAGTAATTCAGCCCCAGGTGGTGTGTAAGTGCAAGCCGTGGTTATTTTCGACACACTGTTATCATGGAATATGAGTTGTCGAGTGTCCAGTAACATCTCGCCGAACAATGGTCACTCAGGCTTTAATGAGGTCTCACAAATTGCGTGTGGTTTGTAATTGTGTAAGGCTGGTGACAGGTACCCTGTGTATACACCGGACTATGTGCGGTAATTAACACCTCTTACCCCCTCCCTTAACTGGAAGGCCCTGGACACAAACACCACCTCATATGGCTACGAGAGTTAAATATAGAGCCGTGACTCAGGCTTTGGGCAGGCGGGTGCAGCGCGGACCCCTTTCAGGAGGATACGTCAGAGGTTTATATTATAGTATTATATTTCCGTCACCGTGCGTTTGCTTCTCAGCTCTCTATATGTGGTCTCAGGTTGCCACCGAGCTGGGCCCTTAGGAAAAGTGCCTGTGGCAAGTAGTAACCTACCGGCAATAAAAAAGCAATCGTATGGCTGGTAATCCGTTCCAGAAAACATGGGGACTCCATTGTGATCTCCCAGCTCCCAATGGGCTATTAAATGGTTAATACTGCAAGTTCCCATGAATGCTTATGTCTGGTCCACCTCAATAAACATTTGGGCTTTCACCTCTCGTGTATTATTCCCCCACCTCCTCCTAGATTGTAAGCTCCTTTTGAGCGGGGCTCCCATCACCTTTTTGTTTCTGTCAATCCAGGTGTTTAACGCCTAAGTGTCATTTTCTTATAACAGGTAGGATCTTCTCCCCAGAAAACAGTAATAAATGCAGTATTTTTATGGAAACAGTCTCTTATTAGTACAGATCACGCAGGCTTTGGCTTCTGTACACCCTCGTTAACTTTATTTCTATACATACTTTATTCACTCCAAAACAGAACAAAAAGACAAACTCAGGAAAAGCAACACAAAATCCCAATAAATAAAATTCTGTTCACAATGAGCTAATAAATAAACAGTTCAAGTCAGAGCAGCTTGGAGGAGACCCCCGACTAATATACAAACTTAACGAGGGGCTCCTTTCAGTCTGTTTGAAGCCCCACCAGCCCCTCCCCTGGATCCGGAGGGTAAAAGAGATTTCACCTCTTAGTATCTGGCTTATAGCAGCTGAGAGCACACGGCACAGGCACTTGCTCCAAATATTCAACTTTACGCCCTCTCTTCGAGTGAATATCTCATTTTTTATAAACCTGCTGGAATAGCTTTCTCTCCGTGTCCACAGCTGTGCACACGCGGCAACATACATGTATTCTTCCCCAATAAAAAGCTTTGCGTGACCTCAGAGTGCGCCGATCTACCGTCGCTCGGTTCTCTAACTCTACGGTTGGTGGCTGGCATGACCAAAGCATCGTCCCTACAGAGCAAGAAGTAAAAGCGAGTGCGATAGGTGGAGCGGAGGGTGACTAAATACGAATGGTGGAGAGCATAGCCTCTTGTAGGTGTAAGGATGAGATCTTGGGGGTTAAGGGGATAATTTTACTTGCTACACATTTCTAAAAATTCTAGAACAGCAGCATCAGCGATGCTTTGCGATCTGTCGGGTGATATTCATTGCCCTGTAGGTATTTCCGACGCATTCGGTACGGACAGGCCAGCTCAGCACGTGCGATCAGCGTACGGTGGTCCTGTCTCGTTGAGCACGGGCTATATTTTTTTCTTCCCTCTGTGGCATCTGGATGCGGATGCAGGCCGGTGAAATGCCCCTCGCTCAGAGCCAGCCCAAAAGGCAACTGCCCGATAGGCCAGCTGGCCTGAGCATTCACCCACCCCTTTCTTTAATAAAAAAAAAAAGATGAAAACAATTTAAAAATAAAGAAAAACAGAGAATATCACAAACTGGCGGATGAAGTAGGATATGAACCAGAGAATATCCCTCAATGTACCAGACGGGCGTTATAACCTTTTTCTGGGTGTAGATACCGCCTTTAGCCTCTGTATAGCGTGCGTAATGCTCTGTCCTGATACAATGTAACATCAGGCGCATTTCAAAACAGCCCCCCCGAATGTCACAATTAACTTACACAACCCCCCTCTCCTCCTCGTCCTCCTCCATCGTGTGCTTATGGAAATCCTACTATCTCTTCCTTGAACACAATGGGAGCGGACGTGGCTTTTCAGCTCATACGCTTTGGCGTTTTTAGCTCATATATGATTTGCTGCTCGCCCGTTTATTGTGTTGGGTAAGAGAACCAAGAGTCGTCCAACTTCCCTACAGGCCGGGGCGATAAATCACTCAGAATCACTGGTTTTGTTAAACAGTGTATACTATGTTTTTTTTAGACATGCTGGGGCATTAAAGAAGCCCTCAAGGGCCATGTGTGGAGTATCTAGAAACGTAACACCCTGGTACTTCAGACAAAGGAACGGCCATGTATGAGATCATCGATCACTGGTAGGCGCTCCTCACCGGTAGCCAGCTGGCAGTAAACCGTATCCTTTGCTTCTTTTGCTACCGACATACAGAAGTTGAATTATCTCATATAATATAACAAACTTCTGATAAAACTCCCACGAAGCATTAGTTAAGACCACTCGCCATGACTTTTCCAGGAAGGATTGTTGGAAATTTGTGTAAACCAAGGCCTTAAAACAAAGTTTACTCAAATGAAAGGCCAGCAGCGTTTAACAGCAGCGGAAAAAACTGGTGTTTGAACTCAGGGGTATAGGATATAAGGAGCTAGAGAGTCTGTCACATGCGGCGTGCGCCCCTTTCCCACCGTTCCCAACCTCCTGTCTCGTTAGACATCACTGTCCTCCATGTAATAAATCGATTATTGTATGAATTCTCTAAAAACAATGTCTAGTACAACCTTGTCCCAAAGGAGAGCAAGGAGCCCCTCAAGTAAACAGGGTTTCAGCTTGTGTGTCCTTTTTATCCGGCCAGTCCGTCTCGATTGGGACTGCTGAGGGTCCTACACAATCCAGTGGAATGCACCTGTGGCTCTTCAGCCTCTTCAATCCGATGAAAGTCCTCTGTCCAAAATCACTGGGTGACCGGAGCTTGAGTCTGGGAGCCGTGATAGGAGCGAAGGAGGACTTTGTGCTTGGTAGCGGTGTCTGACCGTCGTCTTTGTTGCTCGACCAAGAACTCTTTTAACCGGTTGGTGGTGAAGGTCAGCGTCTGGCGTCTCAGCTTCATCAGGTAGGCATCTTGAAGCCAAGGGTTGGAGAAACACTCGTGAAGAGACGGCCGGCTCCTGGGAACAAACAGTAAACAGTCACGCATAAAATCGAAAATCGAAACATACAGTAATATCATTGTAATTATGTTGCAATATCATTGTATTACAGTATTGCAGATGTTCTACTGGTTGGTTTCCCAGGTTTAAAGGGATGCCACTAGATCTTCCCAGTCACTCCCAATAATGAACAACAGTTAGCTGCTTACCAAGGATATATGGACAGGAGTTTGCGTATGAACAGGGAAGCGCTTTGAGATGCATTGGAGTAGAGTTTAAAAATATCAAATCGCCCTGAAAGGATCTTATTTTCTGTTTCCACTGGGTCCAGTTCGAAGAATGGAGATCGTCCACTTAGCCTGGGCAACAAACAGAGAAAAAAGAGAGGGATAAAGCGTAAATTTGAAAAGCGCATGCTTAGGGTAGCCGGTTAACCCCCTCTCTCCTGCCCCCTAGTGGTGATTTATTATATCAGCACCATATGACATGGACAGGCTTAGCCCCAAATTTCTGTTCCCCCACTAGCTCAGGCAGAACTACAGATTTTATCTAAACCCTCAGCTCTCCAAAGCTTTAACACTAAGGTAGCAGCCAAGGTAATTGTATTCTATAATGGGTTTAATAATTGTTACATTTTCATCCCAAAATCAAGAGTGAAATCTACAATTCTGCATTTCGGTAATCCAGGGTTTCTTGGGGCAAAGTAAACACAACGAGATCTCAAAGGCAGAAAATACATTGTTTCTAAAAAAGTTGTTACTTACATTATGTATGTTAAGACTCCAACACCCCAAATATCAGCTGCGGGTCCAACGGGCTCCCCTTTCACCATCTCAGGAGCTGTTAGTAGAATGCACACAAAATTAAAAAGAAAAATGAGCTCAGGGGGGCACTGAATTGAGCTCCATGGGTTAAGGCAGTGCCTACATATAGACATATATCTCAAATAATTGCCATTTAACAACAAAAAGCACACATTTCTTCTATACAACCTAACTGAATAATTATGTGGACGAATCGGCCCAGGGTCTTACACATAAACTCCAGGGTCCCCACGCGTTTCCCCAGCTGGCGCAGCACTAAGGGGCTGAATGTCTGGGCGCTCCCGAAGTCAATGATTTTAACCGTGTTCATATAGGACACCATGATGTTCTCGGGTTTGATGTCGAGGTGCAGAATCTTCTGTTCGTGGAGATACTCCAAGCCTTGCAGGATCTGCAGGATGTAATTCACCACGTCGTCCTCGGAATAACGGAACCTGCGCAGACAACGGGCAACAGCAAAAAAAACAGTCAGTATATTTCACCAACAGCCAAAACGATTGCGCAATCTTAACATCTGGAATGTTCACAAACTTTGCATTTCCTTAAATTCTATTTAGAGTCTATAGCTTAACTACAACTCCCATAATCCTTTACGAACATTACATTCCTGGTCCTGGAGACCAGGCAGCCTTCCCTATTTTGCAGACTTCGGTTCAGAAGTAAAACCCAGCAGCCCCCATCTTCCCGTGTCAGCGTTTTTCGCACACGTCTGATCAGTCAGTAATGTTAACGTTCATATGATCCCATCTCACCTCTCTACCAGGCAGTAAAGCAGCTCTCGGCCTGTGCAATGCTCGGAGATCAGGACGAGGTAGCGAGGGGTGATGTATGCTTCATGCAAGCTCAGGATCCTCTGGTGATGAAGACACTTCAGGACCTCGTACTCTTGGAGGACGTTCTGCTTGTTCTCAGGTTCATACGATATGATTTTTGCCATAAAGTGCTTTCCGGTGGCATTCTCCTTACACTCCCGAATCACTCCAAATCTACCCCTGTAACAAGTGACGTGTTGGTTACCCATCGCTACATTCATGTAATTATTATTATTTTTAAAAATATTATCTTTTATTTATATGGCGCCAACAATTTCCGGGTAATTACGACAGCTTTTGTTCACTTGCACCTAATGACCACCTTAACAAAATAAGGAATTAAATTGCTTAAATACATTTTTTTATGTACTGTTTGTTTTATTATACAATATATCTAATATTAACAATGATTTAATAGCGATAATTGTAGCGATAATCACGGCTTTGAAGGACACCACCTACCTTGCCTTTTCATCCAAGAAAGTGTAAGGCTTTTGGGGGACACCTTGCCGGAGGGTGGTACTCTCTCTTCCTGAAGGTGTTGTTCTTCCACCAGGAGTGACACTTTTCACTAGGACGCGTGTGGGTACAGTCTGCGGTGCAGGCCCAGCGGGTTCAGGAGGAGCAGTGTCGTTGGTAGGCGAAGATGGCGGCATGGACACAAATGAGGTGACCATGTAAGCTGGGGACGTAGGAGACGAGGGCTTGTAAACCGGGCTGGTTGGAGCGGATGGGAACGAAGGTGGGGACTTCGAAGTGGGGCTTAAAGGTGTGGGGCTGGTTGCAGATTTAAAGGGGGGAATGTGTAACATAATAGGAGCAGTTGGTTTTGGAGCCACTGGTGGGGGTATCCGAGGTTCTGATGGCATCTTAAGTGGCTGAAGAGCTGGTTTTTCGGGCACGGGAGATTTTGCGGTAGGCTGAACGGAAGGCGATTTAACTTGAGGAACAATCTGTGGCACAGGAGGAACTTTGTGTTGTGACTCCGGCGCCACGGTGGGAGTCTTGGCCTCTAATAAGTTGGACACGGGCGCTGTTTTACCAATGGTCTCTGAAGACTGTTTCACCTGTGGAGCAGGAGGAGGAGGTGGAACTCTTAAATGGGACACGGTATGTCCAGGAGTCACAGAAACTGTGACCGTAGAAATACGGGACCCTGCGGCCCCCGCCGCGGAAGCTTCAGGAGGCTGTGTTTTGCTAGTGGGCAAAGCCTGGAGCGTTGTGTCAGTTTTGGCAAACGTTGGTCTGTGGGCAGTCGGAGGGGTGGATATGAAACCTCTGTGTCTTCGTGGTGGGGTCGGTGGAGGAGCTCCTTTAGGTGGAGGTTGTAAAGGAGGTACAGTTGCTTGGGTTGTGGTAACAGAAGAAGGTGCTGCAAAAGGAGACCCAACCGGTGGAGGCAGATTAGAACTGGTAGAAATGGTAGAATGAGACACTACTGGGGCTGATGTAGCACGGGGAGCGACTGGCACAAAAGGGGAGACTGTAGGCACTGCTGGTCTTGCCTTCGAGACCACTGATGGTGCAGCAACTGCAGGTTTTTGATATAAAGAGAAGGAAAACAGACCATAAAAAAAAGAGCCAGAGCTTCACTTTCCTTAGAGGCGCCTCTTCTAGAGCAATTCATCCCTCAAACTTATGACTCCATCTGTGACCGATGTGAATTTCCTCTATGCATAATAATCAAAAAATCAACTGATTCTTCAAATTATTATCCTAAAGGGGACATTCTAGTAGCAGACCCCCTTGTCTGATGTTAAAGAAGAAACCCAAATGGATCTCATGCATTTCAATTAAAAATACTTCTTATTACTAAAGTACGACTTCATATTGTGGCTTTTTAATCCCATCCGATGATGTTTTTACCCGGTGCAGATCGAGATGCTGCAGAACTCTAGATCAATAATGTGAAAAAAAAAGTTGCTACATTTCTGCATCATTTGGTGCAAAACCCTCAATATCCATTTCTTACGGTTTGATGTTCCAAGGGTCTGCGCCAGAAAATAATTCCCGCATTAACTCTGCTTTCCCTTGACCTGCGACACGGGGAAGTTTGATTTACTGACACACGGGGTGGTATTTGGGAAGGAAATTTATACAATTGCTGAATTGCCCCTGTTTGCTTCTTTTTTGCCACCTACTTTCGGAGTGGCAGGGGGGTGAGTAACACAAAGCATTATTTGCCCCTCCACTTACTTTCTCCCTCTATGACAATGGTTCTGGACTCCTTGCTGTAGGGTCCCTGTCCGGCTTTATTGACACAGGCAACACGGAACTTCACTGAACCCTCCGGAAGCTCCGTAACATTGAAGTAGCACTCGCTGATCTTGGCGCTGATCACTTTCCATTCTCCATTCCCTAGAGAAACGATACATGGCGGTGAGAGTCAAAAAACCACCCAATGCCGGTAACTTTGTGGCTGTTGTGGTTATTATATAACAATAATCATTCAGCGGCCACCCGGAAGCTGAACTCTGGTGATTAATATTAATTATCTGATGATTATACAAAGTGAAAACATATCCGGTCATTGTAGCTGGCTGAAGGTGATAGGAGCTGTAGTCCTCTAATAAAGGATGTGAGCTGAATAACCACTCTATGATCAGTTACCCCAAAAATATAACAGAAGGCACTAGTGTCATCTAAACATAGTATGTTAAAGACGTTTGAATGGAAGATGAATATTTATTTTATTCGATGATTTTTTTTGATCGGAAATAAGATTATTTATTCAGCTGTATGGATTCCATGCGTCGGTAACTCGTTGACTTCCTTCTTGTTTTTAAACTTAATGTGTGTTTAAACATTTAACGAGGGCAGCAAGCGGTTCAAGTTTGTTTGGGGACGTCATGGCAACCACAAACACACCTGAAGCAAGCAGGTAACCCGGGGCAATAACTGCCTGCACGTGCACCGAAAGGGCAGGAATTCACACAATTCCTAAGAAGTAAAAAAAACTTCGGACCCTCTGAATGAAACGTAGAAACCAACGACCTGCCGAGAAGTGCCGGAACGTTCGAAACTGACATAGCAACCAACTGTCCCGAAAACAGAGCAAAAAAGCTGTCTACGTATATTAGGTCATCAGTTTTAATCACGCAGGTCTAATTACTCGGATGACTTAAAGGGCCGCTCTGGTGTAGCCCCACCAATAAAGCAGGCATGCTATCGATGGCAGAAAAGAGCCCCCTCTTGCAACTGCAGGTTTTTTTAGACCCCCTTGGCTATCAGCCTCGGGGTTTAGGGATCGTCCCCACCGATGTATACAGATATCTGCGGCTCACCGTTCATCAGCGCCTCCAGCGTGTAGACGCAGGGAGAGCTGTGGTCCGGGGCCTTCCAAAGAACCAGAACAGTGTCTTTATACTTCTGGGGGATCTCCGGGGTCCCTGGTGGTCCAGGAATTCCTGGAAAAAATAAAAGAAAAAAATAAGATAAAATAAAATAAAAAGTGCATATATTTCACTGTGTCTGTTAACGATGCCTCGTCTTGTGTTATAGAAATAAGGACGACGGCCTCAAGGTTCTAAAGATAATTATAAATGATTATATATAGCGATTATTATATATATAACAGAATACGTACTTGCGACGGAGACGGTGCAGGAACTGATGGCGCTGCCCAACGCATTTGCTGCCACGCACTCGTATAACCCCGACTCCCTCTGTCCGGCTGCCGGGAGGGTGAGAATCTGCCGGCCGTCCGTACAGGATTTTATAGTGACTTTTTCCCCTGCTTCTAGGACTATTTTATCTGCAGAAAGAGTTTTGGGTCAAGGATGGAGGCCTGTGACGCGGCCAACGATTACAGACATAAAGAAGGAACTTTTTTATTTACTCTTTCAGTGCCAGGATGCCCATTTTAGAGGAAATAATAAAACAATTGTAATATAGTGTATTTTTTTTTATTAAATGCTAATTCTTATTATGTATTTCTTTAATAAAACACAAAATCGTATTATTTTATTTATTAAATACTCATTCTTATTAAGTCTTATCATGCATTTTTTTTATTAAATCCATATTAACAATTAGTATTAGTATTTAATTAAAGAATGACATATTAAGAATAAGTATTTCTTTCATTAAATACTAATCCTAATTATGTTTTTTTAATCCCATATCTCCAGTTGCAGATGTAATAAATATCCGACATGTTCGGGAGTTTATGTATTATTGATGGATTCGGTGCCTTTAATCCTGACATTCAGACCGTAATATGTATAAATAATACACGGAATCCCCCCCCGCCCCGAGTGCAGATCCCGAGAAACAGATACAGATCTTAAATTATGGAGGCTGCGCATGTTCTTGCACGGCGGGCTTTCATTACCTTTCTTCCACAGGATTTGCGGTGCTGGGCTGCCGGCCGGCAGGCAGGAGAGAGACACCGGCTCGCCCTCCAACACCACAATATCCTTCAGTTTGATGTGGAACACGGGGTGGAAATCTGAGGAATAAAGAATAAACGGAATAAATATCCGTAAACTGCATTCGTCAGGGATACGGCGCGGGATCACCGCCCAGAAAATATACTAATAAAAGAATTATGGAAGATTAATAACATTATAATATTATGAAAAATAACGATCCTTGTGAAAATGCATCACGGAAATTCAACTTTATGAATAAGTAAAGCTTATAAATTAATTCAGACGTAGAAAGACCCATCCGGCCCCCGTCTAGTCGCCCGTTTCTCCTGCTGTAAAGACTCAAACCTTAATCAGTCGTTGGTCTCGTCTTAGATTCAGGAGCCGTATGTCTATCCCATGCATGTTTAATACCCTCGCTGTATTACCCCATACCACTTCTGCTGGGAGGCAGTTCCACTTATCTACTACCCTCTTAGAAAAGTAAAGTAATGGAATCTCTTCATAGGGGTACAGAGGCCCTTTATCACTCCCATCACTCCTGTGTCCCAATGGCACGTTGTGTTCTCCGATCTAAGTTTAAAGGCTAATTAATCGTTAGAACCCCTTTTGTAATTATGTTACAGCCAGAAATGTCCTTTAAAAAAATGTTGTAATTCTGTTTTTCACGAGGCTGCACACTTTAACCCTTTGCAAAACAATGACTTTTCCAGCTGGCTGATGAAAGGGTTAAAGGGGCAGCTGTATAATATTTTTTTGCTCTGAATTATGAATTATTATTTCATCGCTTGTTATTTATATAAATAATTCTTTAGCAGAACCCAAACTTTCTGAGATTCCTTTACTAAAGAAAACGCGTAAACGGGAAAAGCGGATTTTTTTATAGATTTTGCAGATAAATACCGTAGTTTTTATATTTGCGGCTTTCGGTTTGGATAAATTTTTTTGTCTTGTCTTTGTTTAGTAATTCTTTTACCCCTACGTGGCCGTGTATGAGGAGCGGGGGGTTAATGAGTAATCAGGGCTCTGTCTATTCCATTATATAGAATATTTTTACGCTCTTATATATTTGGGGCTTTTCAGTAAAAATATTGTATGTTATAATAATGATTTTCTATGAATATTCTGTATTTTCTCATTACTCTTCTCCTGAAGTTCCCTCCACATCTCCCTCTCTTTGCTTCCCTCCTGTTTTGCCCCTGTCCCCGCCATCTCACCCCCCCCCCCCAATTCTATTGCCCGTGTTTGATTGCCCCTCTGCCAGGGGGTCCCATTGAGCGCTTTGCCCCCGAGCTGCCCCTCCCAGCCGGGTTTTGTTGACCAAATACCCCGGGAGATTCTGTGTCCTGGAGACAGGGAGGCGTTGGCCGCTCCCCCCTCCGTTACTAAGGACCCCCCTTCCGTTACTAAGCACCCTCTCCGTTACTAAGCGCCCTCCCCGTTACCAAGGGCGCTCCTGTAACTGCCATATAAACGGGCAGCAGACACAGCACCGGCAGAAGAGCTCCAGAATCCGAGTACATCGCACACCGGGACCGGGAGATATCAGCCAGCAACATGGTAAGCGTTTACCCCGAGCACACTGTCAGCCTGCACTGCCTGCCTGTACCCGTAGCAAACTATAGGCTGCACTGTCCTTTCTATTCTGTCTGTACCCCTGAGCACACTGTCAGGCATTACACCCTATCTATTCTGTATGTCCCTTGAACACACTGCTAATCTGTGCTGCGTATATTGTCTGTACCCTGAGTACACTGTCTGTGCTGCCCTATCTATTGTGTATATTGTATCACTTGTACTCTCCTATGTAGTCTGGGTGTACCTTGAGTACACTGTCAGTCTGTACAGTCTTATCTTTTCTGTCTGTACTATAAGGTGATTGTCAGCCTGTAATGTGCATCCATTCTGTAAGATGAGCACACTGTCAGTCTGTACTGTGCTGTGTATAAGGTCTGTACCCCAAGCACACTGTCAGGCTTTCCCTCTCCTCTCTCTCTCCCTCTGGGGTATTTCTCACCTGATAACCGCCCCTCCCCCAGCCCCATCCTGCTCTCCACCCCAGTTTTATAGACCTTTTATCAGGGGGCTTCTCGGCTCTTATGAATCTCGGCTGCTGGAGTCACCTTTTCTTTCCTGGTGCTGGCTGAGCATTGTGGGATTTATCATTCCAGTCCCAGCCAGACGGCAGCCGGTTTGTTTCCCCGGTTTGGGTTCTCGTTCCTGGTTCGGTCTCTTTAGTTCCGTTCCTTTCCCGGTTATTATTTGATTTTATTCCCTCCTCCGCGTTATACCCCGTCTCACACTCCTCTCTCATTATTTGCCCCACAGAGGGAATGTATCTCCGTTCACGTCGGGCAGGCCGGAGTCCAGATTGGCAATGCATGCTGGGAGTTGTACTGCCTGGAGCACGGGATCCAGCCTGATGGGCAGATGCCCAGCGATAAAACCATCGGCGGGGGAGACGATTCCTTCAACACCTTCTTCAGCGAGACCGGGGCGGGAAAACACGTTCCCCGAGCTGTGTTTGTGGATCTGGAGCCCACTGTGATTGGTGAGTATGAGGTTCTGTGGCTTGTGATTGGTCCGTGTTAAATATTTTTGGGGGGAATATAGTGGGACCCTCATCGTTCTTCAGATAATTATTAGGAGGGGAAAGGTGGTGAGAAGAAGCCGGGTCTACACTGAGCTCCACCAGAACCAAATCTCCCGTTAGTTTGGGGTTTGAAGATCTTCTAAACACTGTTTGGCGAGAGGCTTAACCGCTGTAACTTTTACCGTACAGACGAGGTGCGGACCGGAACCTACAGACAGCTTTTCCATCCTGAACAACTCATCACCGGCAAGGAAGATGCCGCCAATAACTACGCCCGCGGTCACTACACCATCGGCAAGGAGATCATCGACCTGGTGCTGGACAGAATCCGCAAGCTGGTGAGTTCCGTTTGGATCTTCTCAATAACTCAACAGATTCCTTAGAAGTAGTTTTGGAATTCTTGGATACTCCCTCTGTGATTATTTGAATCTTAGGAAGGATCGGAAGGATACAAAAGTAGCAAAGTTCCTTCAGAGTGTAGAGCGGAATAGGATTGGGTTTGTGGGGTGTCTGACGTTGTGTGTTTTATCCCGCAGGCCGATCAGTGCACCGGTCTCCAGGGCTTCCTCATCTTCCACAGCTTTGGAGGAGGCACCGGCTCAGGCTTCACCTCCCTGCTGATGGAACGTCTGTCTGTCGACTACGGCAAGAAGTCCAAGTTGGAATTCTCCATTTACCCGGCTCCTCAGATCTCCACGGCTGTGGTTGAACCGTACAACGCCATCCTCACGACCCACACCACCCTGGAGCACTCAGACTGCGCCTTCATGGTGGATAATGAAGCCATTTATGACATCTGCCGCAGGAACCTGGATATCGAGCGTCCGACCTATACTAACCTGAACCGTCTGATTGGCCAGATTGTGTCCTCGATCACGGCCTCGCTCAGATTTGATGGGGCTCTGAATGTGGACTTGACAGAATTCCAGACCAACCTGGTGCCCTATCCCCGTATCCACTTCCCCCTGGCCACTTACGCCCCTGTTATCTCTGCAGAGAAGGCTTACCACGAGCAGCTATCTGTTTCCGAGATAACCAATGCTTGCTTTGAGCCGGCCAACCAGATGGTGAAATGTGACCCCCGGCACGGTAAATACATGGCCTGCTGCCTCCTGTACCGAGGGGATGTGGTGCCCAAAGATGTTAATGCTGCTATTGCCACCATCAAGACCAAGCGCACCATCCAGTTTGTGGACTGGTGCCCAACAGGTTTCAAGGTTGGTATTAACTACCAGCCGCCCACTGTGGTCCCAGGTGGAGATCTGGCCAAGGTACAGAGAGCCGTGTGCATGTTGAGTAACACCACGGCCATCGCCGAGGCCTGGGCTCGCCTGGACCACAAGTTTGACCTGATGTACGCCAAGCGTGCCTTTGTGCACTGGTATGTGGGAGAAGGCATGGAGGAGGGAGAGTTCTCCGAGGCCCGAGAGGACATGGCCGCCCTGGAGAAGGATTACGAAGAGGTTGGCACTGACAGTGTGGATGGCGGGGAAGAGGGGGAGGAGGGAGAAGAGTATTAGGGAATTGTCAAAATCCCAGAGATACATTATATCACAAAATTCCCTTTATCTTTCTGTTTATTTTCTGTACAAATAAATTATCATTTTAAGTACTTTGTCTCCTACTTATTTTATCATGATTATCGGGTTAAAAATGGGCTAGACATTCGTGGGGTTGGGGTTATCGTTACTCTAGATTTTGTTCACCGACCCAACAACCAAAAACATGAATATATAGCCCCCTTTTTTTCACCTGTTGCAGCAGATAATCAGAAGTATATAGAAGATCAGGTACTGCGATACACACAAGAGGCAGTTAATGAAACTACCCCCTGCTTTCTAAACTATTAACCCACCATATAGGCAATTCCCAGCATCTCTAACAATTAAAAAAAATCTGACAATATTATTATCTAGTATTTATAGAATTTTTTGTCCATATTTAGCCGATATGTGATGATTCCGTGTTCTGATATATATAGAAGTCAACACAGAACCAAAATCACTGGATGGTATCTTCTGTAATAAAGGGAATCACTCACCTGATTCATTGCGAATGTACTGTCTGCCCACGATACTGCCGTCCTCTCGCATCAGACTGGCTGGGATATTTGGCTGCGAGGCCATCTTCTCCTTCTTGTTACGGGACAGACCCCATCGGTCCCACCTTGACTTTCTTTCATCTGTAATGAAGAGAATGATTGTTCGCTGTTTAGTACCTTCTTAGTTATTCTGTGCAGCAAGGGTTGGCCGTGGACTATGTACCAGAGTAAGGACAGGTAACAGGCAGGTAAGTATTCAATAACTACTAAGAGGAGCCAAACTTCTATAATGGGACTCCAGAGGGACTGCACCCACCACTACCAGAAGAAGCTCATTAATGTAACGCCTCGGTTCCAGAACTGGACTCATAAGCCTGTTATTAATAACAGATTGATTTTTTTGCTAATAGTTTTTAAAGTATTATCTACTCACCTTTAACTATTTCTGATTGGATGCTTAATTCAGACTGGAGTGACTCTGTAGAGGGTGCTGTTCCAGTTTGAGATGCAAGCTGGTTTTGTGGTATCCCTATCTGTCGTAAGTTCTCCCCTTCTGAGGTGGACCTCCTTAGCAAGGACATCAGAGGTGTCCGCTTCTCTGGTCTCTCTTCCTTCCTTTCTGTTCTGTCTGTTTCTCTTCTCTCCTCCGACTGACTCCTCAACTTCATGGAGATGCGGTCCATGGTGCTGCCAATCTTTTTCCTCATTGCCAACACAGGTGACTCGCTAGCTTTCTTCTTCTCCTTGGTAAACGGCTCTGTGATAGCCTCAATTGACCCTGTTTCTGACTTTAAGCTCTCATTGTCCTTCTTCTCTTTAGAGCTTCCACGCCCTAAAGACCAAGAAAGACGTCTGCCACCACTTTCCCCCTCATCTGCGGCTTTCTGCTTCCGCTCAGTTGATGGAGTCTTCTTGAAGCGCAGTGAAAGCCTTCTCATAAAGCTTGGGTCCCTAGACGACGCTTGCAGGTCCTGAACAGATTTAGATCTTTCTTGTAACCCAAGAGCTTCTGGAACGAGAAATTCCAGAGGAACACCTACTGGACTAGGTCGATACATTTCCTCTTCCTGAGATACATGTGCAGCTGCTAAATTCTTCTCTTCGGACCAAGACCTGGTCAGAATCTTCAAACCTCTCGTTAGACTTGACTCTCGGTTTCTTTTAAATTTGGCCTCAAAGACTTCTTCAGAATCTATATTGCTGATCAATGGGACATTCTCTGTGCTGGCAGCTTTGGAAGCTTTGTCTAGTTTGGCCACCTCATCATTTTTGGTCACTGTTGGAGCCACATTGGTATTCGGGGTTAGGTTAAGTCTTTCTGTTTCTTGATTTAATGGTATTTCTGTAAGGTTTGGTTGAACCGGTGGGATGCTTTTTGAACTTGTTTGTGGTTTTTCAGTTTTCTCCGTACCTTCCTCTGATGTTGGCACCTGAAGAGTTTGTATCATCTCGGCATAGGGCGACGTTTTGTCTGTCTTAATGACGCCTGGCTGGACCGAAGGAACTGATGGCGGGTCTCTTGATGGCTTAAGTTTTGGTGATGAAGTTTTTGTTGGCTTTGTGGAAGATGTTGTAACCTTAACAGGCAAAGATGAAGAGATAGAAACAGGAACAGGTGAGGTCTCTTTTACTTGCACCGTCACTGGTGCAGGCTCTTTTATTTTGACTGATACTGGGGATGTCTCTTTTACTTGCGCTGCTGGTGAAGGCTCTTTTACTTTCATTGATACTGGTGAGGGCTCTTTTACCTTCATTGATACTGGTGAGGGCTCTTTTACCTTCACTGATACTTTGTGGAGGGCTCTTTTACCTTCATTGATTACTGGTGAGGGCTCTTTTACGTCATTGATACTGGTGAGGCTCTTTTACCGTCATTGATACTGGTGAGGGCTCTTTGACTTTCATTGATACTGGTGAGGGCTCTTTGACTTTCATTGATACTGGTGAGGGCTCTTTGACTTTCATTGATACTGGTGAGGGCTCTTTAACTTTCATCGATAGAGATGGTGCCCCAATAGCTTGTGGTTGCATTGACTCCTTATTCTGAGCTTGAGCAGTTGACTCTTTCTCTGGGGTTTTTACTCTAGATTGTATTGATTTCAATGAATGTTGTTTTACTTCTGATAATGGGAGATCTTTAGCTGACTTTGGAGGGGGTAAAGTTTCTTTCCCTGACACTGATGGAACACCTTTAGTTGATAAAGTCGAATGTGGTTTGGGTGTTATTTCCTTTACAGACGAATCAACTGCTGTGGTCAAAGTCGTGTCAAACCGAGGTGGCTTTTCAGGTGCCCTTCCGGACTCGATTCCTGGTACATACTTCTTAGGCACCCCATCCTCTACAACTACATCCAAAAACTTGCTCCCCATATCTTTCACCGGACGCGTTTCTTTTTCGGACTCACGCTGAGGCGATGGAGCAGTAACCTTTGCATTTTCTTGGCCGTTCTGGGTTTCTGAGTCCGGAGATTCTGTATTTGCTTGACTTGGTTCAGGTGTCAATGACTTGGGCGGCGTTCTTTGAGGCGTTTCAGGACGGGATTCAAACCGTGACTGATCAGTCAAGGCAGAGAGAGAAGGGGATTCTTTTAGACGTTGTGCCTCTGCTTGAGCAACAGGGATTTCCAGTGGCGCACCAGACCTCCGATGCAGGACCAGTGGCTCGGTGTCTCCATGCGAGAACGAGCTGGTCTTTCTTAGGACTCTTTCTTCTGTTGTCTCTCGGCCTGGAGCAGCTTCACTGGATGCGGCTCTGGTCAGTTTGATTGAAGGAACAGGGGTTGGTGAAGGAGGTGTCTTCTCAGATTTTTGGTGGCGCATTGACAGCTGCTCTGCTCTCTTTTTATCAGTTGATAGTGTTTCTATTAAAGGACCTCTAAGACCACTTAGTTTATTATCCGCAGCGCCACCTCTTAACAGTCTTTGCCGCATCATCTCAAGTCGCTGTGCATATTCTTCATCGGCTGACCCCAACTTTCGGCGAAACTGCCCTCGATCTTCTAGTCTTCCTGGGCTTCGACTTCTGGTCGGCAGTTCCATCGAGGCTGCTTTAGTCATACCCCTGTCCATTCGGTCTTTCCCTTCATCTTCTTCGGTGGACACATTGAGCAAAAGAGCACTATCTGCAGAGCTCCCTCTCCTCAGTTCACCCCTGCGTGTAACTGGAAGCTCCTCATTAGGAGATTCTGGAGAGTCCAAGCTTGACCCTTTTTTAAGAGTCTTCCGTGAATGCTCCTGCTTCCTTTGACTTTCTGAGACCTCTTCATCAGAGGAGGATGAACTTTCAGCCTCACTTGACCTCTTTCTTGCAAGGGATCCTTTAGATCGTTTGGCTGATAACCCTACAACCTCCTTTTTCTGTATTTCAGGTTCCGTGATTTTATTGGCAGAATCCGAGAGCTTCTTCTCTGTATTGTGGTCTTCTGGGATATTGTCATCTTCTGTGGCTGAAGGAGGCAGCTCCTCATCCGTGGGAATTTCATTAAGGGACATGCGAGAGCCAGAGAACTGGACCTGAAGGGGCATTGGGACAAAGGGAAGCTCTTCGAGGTCATCAGAATCCGAAGATGATGACAGTCCAGATGACTCCTTTGGATTCCTGGGCACTGCAATGGACAAGTGGTTGGTTTTATCCTGGAGAAGCTCTGGGATAGACCTCATCACCATATTGGATTTGTAACTGATGAGTGACCGCTAAGAAAAGAAGAACAAAATCTATTACCAAGTCATACCGCGTTTTTGTCTCTGACGTCATTGTAGACACTAATTGATTACTTGAAATTAATTGAGATATTTATTAAGTAATTAACACCGCGCAGACGTACCTGCCACTTACGACGAGACTGGAAAAGTTTCAAGGGGTCTGTGCTGATACATTTGCCTTTTGCCAAAGTCTGAAAACAAATTTGACAGAAACCATGATGGGTGACATAACATGTTATATGGAGAGAATAACGCATTTTTTCGGGTCCCCAAGTTTTTGAGGAGCCCAAGAAAATTTTTCTTCTTGGCAATTATTGTATTTTGTTTCCTAGCACAACATACACCTGAAAAGTTAATGTACCTGCCTGCCACAAAAGTGTTACGGTAATGTATCGGGTTCTGGCTGCGAAAAACCCAATGATTTATCTATTGTCCAATAAGTTTATATAACGGGCTGCACTTAGAGATTAAGTAAGACTTACTTTAAACCAAGGGTGCTCCAAGCTTTCTTCAGCATTGAGTCTCCTGTGGGAAGAGAGGCAGTCGATTTAATGTCATAACCAAATGAACTAATAACCAATAACCATGAACTAATTACATTTAACGTATATCATGATCGCTCGGACTTCTTGGAGATGCTCTTCAAGGTCGACCATCCATCGGGTGCACCATGCCTCTTTATTTTGCCGTGGTGCCATACGCCACCATTGTGTAAGGTGGGCATTCATCAATAACAGACAAAACCAGCAGCACCACCACCGCGTGGAAACATTTTAAGGTTCACTGGATCCACAGTCTTTTCCCAAAGGGTATCTTAAATATAACATTTTTGTAACATGGGATCACTAAGAGTAACATCTCCCCATTTTCAATGTGGTTGCTTATGCTTCTGGCATTGAAAGGGTGCAGCTTGACCCACTGTGGAACGAGCTGCAGCCCCTAGAAAGGTCTACAATGTGTAATATTCTGCAGGCTTCATACTTACAGTTTCTCGTTGCCCAAGACTTTTATTAGAAATCCTCTGGCCTCTCTGGTCAGACCTGCAAACATCTTTTCCTCAATGGCCACCGTGTAGCCACGGATATTCATCAGCGTGGTGTAGTCATTCTCACCGACAAAGGGGGACACCCCTGTAAGGCTTTGGGAGGTAAACATCATCATAATCGATTTGTGGACAACTCCAATTACACACAGCCAACCTCCATATGAAATATCCTTAATACAGCGTCATCTATTACTTTACTGTTTGGGGGACCTTCTCTGACAATAAACGCTATTTATTCATAGATGAGGCATGTGGTTGGTGAATTAAATTAACAAATTATATAAAATAAAAATTACTCACCTTAGATATGCCAGGACCCCAACAGGCCTGTAAAAAAAGTAACATTAACATAAAAATAAAAGCATAAAATTCTTATCTTTAATTATGAAAAAAACAACAAATTTTAGTTGTTTCCTCGAATTAAATTTTAATTTTCAGACGTGGTCTATAAATCACCAGCTGAATCATTATGTCCGACAGATGCTGATAATAGATATTATCGTAACGGCCGCTCACTAAATGTATAAAGCGCTTCTGCTTAATATTACGAATTTACAGAAACAATGTAACCATATAGATTCACAATGTACGTCCGCGCTCGGAGCTGCTCCATATGTGAATTTGTAGTGTATACTAGCGTTTCCCAATTAACTCAGTGCCCGTCCAATACCATATGTCTGTGACGGGCGAGACGGGCATCTGGTTCACAATCTCCGGGGCCACGAATTCGGGCGTCCCGTATTTGCAGTACTGACTTTCCCCTGAAACGATCTCTTGGGCATTCCCAAAGTCACAGATTCGGATCTGATCGCTGCTTGAGTCGGCCATCAGAATGTTCTCCGGCTGCAGAGAGACAGACGTGTTATTATTGGCTAAATCCCGACATTGTTTACACAAAACCAACATTATTTACATTTTTTTCTTATATGCAGAAGAATAAAAATTACCAGGTTTTGGCATCTGCTTATTGGTATAATATCAAAATATAATAACTCAAAACCATATAATATAATAAAACAATATAATAACTCATAAATAATAAAATACTGATTCCTCTAAAGATGTGTACAGGCCCCCTGGAGATATTCCGGACACTCTGGGTAATGGCTTCCTGGCCCCACACGATGTGGGCCATTCACTAAGCAAGTGGTTTTGTTTTTTTAAATACTATTTTTTTTAAGTATTTATTTTACATATATTAATGTAGTGGGGAGGTTCTGATTTTGCGAGTTGCCTGCGAGGACATGCGTGTTCACACACATGCCCTCACCTGTAACTTTAAAAGTTTAAAGTTCCAGGCACTTGCATAGCCTCGGAACCCACGCATAGATAAGTGAATCTACGAGTAGTTTTGCATGTGAGGGCATGTGACTGAAGTTGAGTTAACCCTTATCTCGACCGGCCACTCAACTTCTTAATGAAGTTCATAATGGCAAAAGTAATCCAACTCTCACCTTTATGTCCAGATGTAGTATTTTCTTCTGGTGCAGATAATGTAAACCTTCAAGGATCTGACGCACAAATGAACGAATCTGCAAAAAAACAAATCGTAGCAACGACAGAAACTGTAAGGCAGCCTGTGGGGGATTTATACACAAAGCCCTGTACACTGTCAGGCACACAGTCTCGCCGTCACACACTCTCCATTCATAAAGCACCCCTGGAACCAGCGCCGGGTGTCTGAATGCCCTTACCTCCGATTCACAGACTGATGATTTTCGGGTCACTCTGTCGAGAAGCTCCTCCTGGGAACAGCTTCAGTCAGTCAAGGGAAACAATGTCCTCAACGCAGAGGTACCCGGGTACCCGTCCTGCGGCAGCGCATGGTTACTGTGTGATGCCCACCCTGCAGTGCCATACCATGGCAAACTTTCCGGTCTCTTTTACCTCGAAATATGTCATATCCCAGTACTACCAAGTTACACGGCATCTCTTCCATTCACTAACAAGCCAACGAAGGGGAACCGCCACCAAAGGGGTCTTGTCTCCATGACAACCAATGGCCCACTCTGCAGAACACTTCACTAGCTGCTATGGTTACAAGACCACTTTTCAAGCTCTGTACTAGATTCCTGTTTTATACATAATTGCCCCTTGGAGCTAAAACCCGGTGACCTCCTGCCAGTTTTATAACTTCAATGGATACAGCTCCATGATGATAATCAGAGCACTTTTCTTCTCGAAGACCTCGTGGAAGTAGGTGAACCTCTCGTGGTTGATCTGGGACAGGATGGCGCTCTCCCTGCGGGCGTTCTCCCTGGCCGCGCCGCGGCACGAGATGAATTTGGCAGCGAAGTCGCAGCCGCTGCTCTTCTCTATCACATGACGGACATACGAGAAAGCGCCTCTGTAATAAAAAAAAAATAAAAAGCAAAAAGGTCAGTCTCTGCTGGTCTAACACACATGTTCCAACTACACACGGAAAGGTTTGGGAGCCGTCCATGCCAGAGGAACCCTAAGCTGCTGAACAGACTAACATGTCCCCACGCCAAAAAGCGTTTACATATTATATGTAACGTAAAAGAACGGCCATGTAAAGAAAAAACCCATTACTGTCACGGGGATAATTTCATTCATTACCTCCCAATCTCTTTGTGGATGTTGTAATAATCCGTGAGTCTCCGAACTTTCAATATACTTTTTTCATTGCCTGCAGAGCTGGCCCCGGCATCCTCTGTTCAAGAAAAAAAAACCCAATACAACGTCCTTATACAATAATCTGTACGGTTAATTAATAGGTTTTTTAAAGGCATAATGCCAACCTTTTTTAAAGAAGAAAAATTCGTTTGTTGCTTTTACAGATTTTATGTAAATCCAAAAAGATATTGAAACCACCCAAAGCGCTTCTCGGTGTTCCGATGAGTGTAATTGTTTCAGAGATATCAAACGTAACAAGATATGTAGCAGAGTTAGAATGATCTAATCGATTTCCCATTCAGAAGTTTCTTCCCTTTCCTCACCCTTACCAAGGCTGCCTGAACCAATCAACAACAATCAGCAACTTAACAACAGGAGGATAACTTCTTGGACTTCTACTCCACAAATTACTAAAATGGCTTTCTTCACTTCTGTACAAAAATAAATGCCATTAACCTTTTCTTAACAATCGTATAATATAAGAGCCTATAGAACAGTTGGATTCAAGAAGAAATACTATTAAACATGGTTGAAAATTCATCGTAGAACTCACTCAGTGGTCCTTATATCTAAGAAATACAATATGGAAACCTCGCGAAAGTCTGTAGGTGGCCCCCAGCATTCTTTTCCATGGAACCGTCCCGGATCTTACCGGCAAACACCTGCAGTTCTGCTTTGCAGGACAGTTCCCCAGCCAGGTTGCGTGCCGTGCAGGTATAAACCCCGGAGTCATCAGGCGAGGTGTTCAGGATCACAAGAGAACATTCGGCATCATCATATACAAAGCTGAAGTGTCCACTCTCAGCCAACAGCAACCCATCCTGACAGAGAAACGTTTATTAAATCCAAGCACGTAATAATCAAACATATACATAATAATGTATAGAATATAATGTATAGAATATAATGTATAATGTATATAATATAATGTATATAATATAATGCATAATGTATATAATATAATGTATAGAATATAATGTATATAATATAATGTATAATGTATATAATACAATGTATAATGTATATATTAATGTATATAATAATGTATAAATGTATATATTATAATGTATAGTATAATGTATAATGTATTAGAATATAATGTATAATATATAATATAATGTATAGAATATAATGCATAATGTATAGAATATAATGTATAGAATATAATGTATATAATATAATGTATAATGTATCTAATATAATGTATAATGTATAATGTATCCAATATAATGTATATAATGTAATGTATAATGTTATATAATATAATATATATCATATCAATGTATATAATATTAATGTATATAATGTATAATGTATATAATTAAGTATAGAATATAATGATGATATAATGTATATGTATATTAATATAATGTATAGAATAATGTATAATGTATATAACATAATGTATAGAATATAATGTATTATAGGAATATATGCTATAATGTATAGAATATAATGTATAGAATATAATGTATAGAATATAATGTATAGAATATAATGTATATTAAATGCAGGAAGCATGTATCTCAGATCCAGACACATTAACTGCATGGATCACACACGCCTTGCATGTAGATGATTTTGAGAGACGCGCACCTTATACCACATGATGTCTGGAACCGGCTTCCCTTCCACAACCACCACAAAGCGAGCTGTCTCCCCAACACCAATCTCGATGTCTTCCATGATGGAATCAAAGCGAGGCATTTCTGGAAGATGATCATAAGAAAGAGCAAAGATATGAAGATAAACGCTAGTTACCCTTTCTTATCATCCTAAAAAATAATTAATATCTATGGGGGTACCAGGTACAACTCTAAACACTCTCAGTACCTGCCATCTCGATGCAAATGGTGCAGCGGTCAGATCCATGCTGGTTTCTGGCTTCAAATATCAACTGGCCAAGGTCGGATTTTTTGGGACTGTGGAGTGTGAGCGAGTGCTGATCATCGTCCGGCATACTCAACTCACACACGCCATCGACGGTGTTCAGGACGGTGCCGGCTCTAACGAGAAACGCGCGTAATCAGCATTTACGATACAAAACGTCTAAAATCACCACAACTTTCACAAATTTAATAATATTTTTGCGATCTTTGCACACAACGGGAAACCCCCCAGGTGGGTAAATGGGGGCAGAATACATGCATATTCCGGTGGCCCTCTTTTGACAAGCAGTAACAGAGGATGGCATTGGGCCATATCCATAAATGGGGCGCTTACCTCCGCCACGTGACTCCGGCCTCCACGTGGTTAAGCGTGACCGTCACACACAGAGGCTGATTCTCCACCATGTAAAGGAGTTCAGGGCGATCTAGAATCAATGGCGCCTCTTGCAGGTAACGACCTGTAATGGCAGAATAATCACCGTCACAATTATCGAGATTCATTTGGCTGCCAAATTGGGCCATAAAAACCATTAAAAAACTATAATCAATGGAAATCTCAGTCTTCTCGCCAATAAATGTTTATTTTATTAAGTTCTAAGTTCACAGACTTTGTTTTATCCCTCTTCTTTATTTATATTTTATCTTAAATGCTCTCGATTTCGTCCTCCTGAAATACCGACCTTTATCAATTAGCCCCACGCTCTGGCTGGGTGGAGAAGGTTTGCTGTGTGAGTTGGCGGTACAGGTGACGACACGGAACATGTACAGGTGACCCTTGGTCAGGGATCTGATGCAATGGTTGGTATGTTTTAGGTTGGCGGCGACGACCGTCCACTGGGGCGAGCCGAGAACCTGTTGCTGGATGGTGTATGTGATCAGAGACTGGTCTGCAACGGGTGGACATTAAACCGGATTAAAGCAACGCAATGGTACATTAATCTGAATTCAACAAGATTACTCGACGGTCCAATAAGACATCTGGGAAACAATCCATTTATGGGGATTTTCAAATGAAAAGACTGAATTTTCTATAAAAATGTAATATAAATTGCATTAAAAAAATAATATTCATGAAACACACCGCCGCCTGTTATTATCTACCTATGGCAGGATCCAGTCTTTTCGGTGGGTTCCATCTCAGCTTGACGATCCTTCCGGTCACAGAGGTAATGACAGGGGGTCCGTCCGGGGGGGTAGGTACCAGATCTGGATGGGAGTCAGCAATGAAATGTCAAATACACAAGTGTTCGGGTTGTGTTAATTGTCACGATGAGCTGCTCAGGTCAACCTTTTTGTCTGTTCACTAATGAGATCTCCGCTGCCAACCTGACCATGGTTGACTTGCCGCAAGTCGACTCGACTGTCGGCTCAGACCGGGTTGGCATGAAAACATCATCGAGATGAATCAACAAAATCAACTTGAATCTTTTGGAGGAGGCATATTGAACCCAGACCTTCTTTAACCTCAATAGGGTTGCCAAACCCAACAACCACCTCGACTTTCTCTCAGGATACTTCAACAGACTCCACTGCTGACTTACATGATCGAGTCAACAGACTCAACGATCAACAAGTTGAATTTGGCCCCAGCCTGACCCTTTCCAACGGGAGCATAAAAAAGGGTCCTAGGCTTAACCCAACAGCGATTGAAGTCCCATCAAGGTATCAGCTGAGTTACCTCTAACTTTAATGAAGGAGAATATTTCTTGCCCTTACCCGTAACGTAGAGGTGAGCGTAACAGGCTGCTTTTCCAACCTTGTTGGAGATGACGCTTTTGTAAACACCAGCGTGGGAATGACTGACGGAGGAGAACATCAGGCGATGAATGTCCTTATCTGAGAAGAAACGAGTGGGTGAAAATACAAGGAAGCAAAATAATAAGAATAGTGTGAAGCATGCGCAGGTGAGATCCGCAAGATATCCGTTCTGACTCATAAACGCGCTCACAATCACCATTACTCCCTTCATGGCGTTGAAGGGAGCAGAGAATAAAATACAATATATTTCTCAAGCTTCTGTTTCATCTGACGGCGTCTATATCAGCACCAGGCTCACATTGAGTCATCCTGCGTTCCTCTGAGTTTTCGATCTTCTGTCCGTTGTGATACCAGGTGATGGTGGGGTACGGCATGCCGGTGACTTGGCACTCCAGCTGCACCTCGCGGGACTCCACCACGTCCACGTCTTGCAAGGGGCGCAGGAAATCGGGCATCATAAGCCCCTCCACCTCACTCTCCTGCACCTCCGGCTCCTCCGGGATGGACGGCATCTTCTCCAGCTTAGAGCTTGTAGGAGGAGAAGAGAAGTTGTCGGAAAGCATTTATCAATTGCGCAACATTCCAAGCCTGAATGGGCATGCGATATGTCTTTTGCATACATGACTTCATGTGAACCATACGGTGTTCACACAAACTGCGTGAGCTTAAGCACATGGCATGCAAACAGAAGTCAAACCCATTTACTTGCACGCTAAGGAGATACATCCCAGAGTGCCATGAAAAATGCCCTTAATGCCCCTTACATATGGGACGCGGTAGCCGGACGTGGCTCCTCTACATAGAGCTCCGCGGAGCACTCGGCCGTCCCATGCTGGTTGGTGGCAGTCACTGTGTATTGGCCCTCATCTTCCGTGGCCACGTGGCTGATTAGCAACATGTGATGACCACCCTCTCTGAGGATACGGACCGTCTCGCTCTCTTGCACCGGGCGACCTGCATGTACAAAATGCATCAAAGGACACAAAGCTTACTAAAACAACAGCGGCAGACACCATGTCGGCAGGAAAAAGGTTTACAAACATAGTTTTTAGAAGATTTTAGCTTCTGGAGCAGTTAGTGCCGGTGCCAGCCTGTGGCAGAGCCAGCATTATCCAATCCATTTCATGTCCTGAAGTTCTCTCTCATCGCACCTCTTTACAAAGTCTAAGGGTTCGGCTCCCACTGTATACACATCAGGTGTATATATTAGTTACTTTTTGAATAATGTATGTTTTTATCGTATAGAACTGTAAAATATAGGATTTGGGAAATAAGACGGAAAAGCGATATTACTCACCGAAGTGAGACCACGTGACGACAGGCGGCGGGGTGCCACTGATTTTGCAGTCCAGCCTGGCACTGCGGCCTTCCACGGCATCGCGATCTGACATCTTCCGGGTGAAAAGAGGAGCCAACGAAGGGTGCACTGTGAGCATGGCGCTACACGTCAGCTCATCTGCCGAGGACAGAGCCAGCACGTAATTAAAAAAGTGAACGTAGGACCCTATAGATATAATGTATGCATCGCTCTAGGGGGCTCGGGAGAAGTCGTTGACTCCATCGTTGGTTTCTGACATCACATTCTGGGACTGCAACAATGTACACTATTTAATGTACATCTATTACCAGACAGTGAGGTCACAAATGGGCCAAAAAACCACTAGTATTTATGCATAAAAACATCTTATCATCTTTAATAATAATATTAATTAAAAATAATAATAATTGTAGCAAGCAGAGTACTTGTCGTGCTGATTAGACCGTTCCATTGGTCGCTATGGTAATAAGATCGCTGGTGAAAATTATGCACCAGAATGCCTTTTCTTTTTTTATTCACGACGATTAATATTTAGAAAAGCTTGGAAAAAGTTACCAAATTCTCTTCCACCCGGCTTCTAGTTTGATTTGGAACGTCGATATTTATTGCTTTATTATTGTAGATTTGATTACAATAAACCAAGGAATACAAAGAGTTAAAGGGCAAGAGGATGAGGGGTCTTTCCAAAAATGGCTGTGCCCACCGGCGCCCCCCTGTGGGCTGTAAAAGAACAGACAGCGAGGGCTCGAGGAACCTTAAGGTGTCAGTAGGCACATAATAGACAGATAGCTGTGTATAAAGATGGCGTATGTGTCTGACGTAATACAATTAGAATGCCAGCCTTGGTTATTAGAATGCAGTTGTATCCACACTCAAGGCGACATCCCTACCCTACTCAAAAGTCAGACTTTATTCTGATGCCAACAGGCTGGATATATAAAAGGCATATAAAAATTATTAAGGGGGGTATAAGGTGACACAAAGGAGACGAAATGAATTACCTCTTGTCGTGCTCAGCTTACAGGTATAGACCCCGCTGTCGTCCTCGTGCACAGAGTTCAGGAGAAGGATGCACTGCTTCCCGTTGAAACGCATCTTACAGTCCAGCAGCGCCGGCTGGAGCAGCTTCCCGCGGACCATCCAGTCCACATCCAGATCGGCCGGCCCCGATACCACACACTCAAACACCGCCGCCTCGCCAGCGCTCACACTCACATCCTGCAAAGGGGCGATCACCTCCAGACCGGTACTGCCAGGGGGGGCTTCTCCCACACCACGCCAAGACACAACAAGGCACCACAAAGCGACACAATGACCGACACAAAGACAACACAGAGAGAGGGAAGAGAAATGTTACAGAAATGAGAAAGAATGATAACATATGGAGGGAGGACATTAAACAAATGATGACGGAACAGCACACAGTTTGAAATTGGGTTAAAAAATATAGATTGAAGGTCTGTAAAACTGCCTATGGCACGATCGATGAAGCCCAAGGTTCTAAATAGGCTTCGGAAGTGGCTGGTAGTCATGCCATGTGCAGTTTATTTTATGAAGCCTTGTCAAATATAGATCAATCCACCAATCAAGATGAGATCTACATGAAAGTCTAGTCTCAAAACAATTATCTTCTAGAAATATTAGTTGAAGATTCACTGTGAAAAGCGGCTCCACAGACACGGTGTGGCAACTTAACGTTGATAAATGTAAAATAACGCACTTGGGATGTAAAAATCCCAGGGCAGAATATAGCTTTGGGGACCTTGCTCTGTCAGTGGCTACGGAAGAGAAGGGCTTAGGAGTAATTATTTCTGATGATTTAAGGGTAGGCAGACAATGCGATAAGGCATCTGAAAATGCAAGCAGGGTGTTGAGTTGTATAGCGAGAGGCATTAATAGCGGGGGGGTTCTGACACTTTACAGATCTCTGATCAGACCTCGCCTAGAGTATTGGGGGCCGTTCAGGAGACTCTATCTCTAGAATGATATTGACACATTGGACAGCGACTAAAACGAGGAAGGATACAAATTATCAGGAAAGACTATGAGATCTCAATATGTCCGGCTTGGGGGAGAGAAGATAGAGAAGGGAGATGCAGACTAGATGGGCCAAAAGGGTCTGATCTTCCATCTTATTTCCTCTTATTATTTTTATTGATTAACAGTTCCTGTGTGATAATCATGTTACTGTTACTGTTACTCGTGGCATTACCAAAGACTGGAATCCCCAGATCTAAACCCAAAGTATCTTCCTATGATCTGAGTGTAATTGGCGATCCTGTTCTACCCTCCTTAACCATTACCGGCACTGGTAGGTTATGGCGACCAGTAAGCTGTACGCATCATTTGTCAAGAAATTCACTTAAATTCACTGAAAATGTAATGATGGACCACAGATAGCCTGCAAAGTATGGCAGTCGATAAAGACGTACGGCTGTATATTTGCTTGTGAAATGAAAACATGGGCTATTACGACTTTGATGGAACAGTAACGTCATTCAACGGTCAACAATAACGGTAAAAGCAGGGAACGGGGTTTAATGGGTTTATCTACAAAAGTAGGAACGTTCACGATGGTTGGCATTAGAACTCACCAGCTCCACTATGCATTATACCGGGTCATCTAAGGTCTTCTTCTAAGAGAAGCCCAATAGGGTTGGCCTTCATAATGCTTTATTGAAAGCTGTTGAGTCCAACGGAACCCCACAGATTCCAAAAGGAAGCAAATATACAGAGAAACCCCAATGTCAAGTGAGGTATGGAATGGACCAACTAGGATCTAAAGACCTTCATTCATTATAGTTGTGTCTTTGATGAGGACATTCGGGTCTCCGACTCCGGCCAAGTTTATAATAAGTCAATGACTTCACTGACCGACCCTTTAAGTATAACAAACAAATGGAATGGATTTCTCTTGCCAAGCGAAAGGATCACAAGGAATATTCTGGACTAAATGACCTATTCAATAACTAAATCTGATGACATCATGACATGATTCTGGCAATATGATGGTGTCACAGTCCACAACAAATGAACGGTAGGCAGTCACAACTAGGAAACAATACACAGCATAAAAAAAATACATCAAAATATTCGAACCGATGGCACGGTGACTCGAGTAACGGTGGAAAATACCCAAGGGGGGGAAAAAAAAAACCCACACACGTCTGTTCAAAAAGAAGATTTTATTGGGACTACAAAAAATAGTTATTTTAAACAAAGTCTGTTCTATTGTGACCTGAACAAAAGGGGCGCAAATTAAGCAGAGAAATAAACCAAATCAATCGTGCCGCCCCTCCCCCCCCGACCGGATCTCAATCAGGTCACGAGGGCTTCTGTTTTCTATATTGGCTTTTAATGTAGTCAGTAAAAAAAAAAATTGTAGAAACAAAGGAGAAATCTGTTCCCTGTTTGACCCATTTTATGATAATCTATAAAATATCTTGCTGTAAGGATGCATAGATCTGTCTTGCATTGATAAGGTCGGCTCTTGGTGGGTTGAGCGAGCCAACGTTCTACTGGGAATCCAAAGTTCATTTTGTTGATTTGCTCCAATAACCAATTTGACCGATTTGAAGAAAAAATATTTTTCCCGCACCGTTAATTCCCTCCTTTCGTTTTTTTGGGGTTTTTTTTTCCTTATACGGGAAATTTAACGCAGCGTTGCAAACCGAGATCGCTCGCCAATATGGCGCCTTCTCCCCGTGTGATTATCCAGCAGACATATTGTGCTTAATACATAGCGTTACAAATAGTATTATCATATTCTCAAGGTCCCCTTTTGGCCAAAAAGTTAATAATTTCATTATTTTACTTCTAAACACACACAAAAATGTACAGTGTACACATCACGTGGTTGCGCATGTTCCTGCCATGATGTCACGTTGTCTACTTTTCATTTATGAACTAACGCGGCAACGTGTCGGTCGCTTCAGGAATTTTTAAGGGTTAAATGTTCATTAAAGCCTCGTTATGTCCCGCAAGAGTCGTGTCTAATTCACGGCAACAGAAAAAAAAAAAGGGGGTTATGCATGAAGGGCAATTTTGGTCCTAGTTGGCAATACTGGTGCAGTCACCATGGCAACAAAATGATTATTCTTGTTGATTGCATTTATTTTTCACACCTAAATCACAAATACCTGGATTCAAACCTAAAATAACCACAAACCGGCAATTCCTACCAGTCTCGACAGATACAGACAGACCCGATGCACGGAGATGGAGACTTCGGGGGCCCCGTGGCGGCTCCCATCTAATACTCACGCATCTGATCGTGCCCCGACACATCACAACACCGACACACGCCTGAATCCTACCGAATACGTGCTAAATTCACACAAATCCTGCGCGACCTCATCTAACACCTAATTCATATACACATCAGAGGAGTACACCGACAGCAAACACATTCACATAAAATACTCTGATCACACCGATCCAACTAACGCTGCGGGGCCCCCAACAACTCCAGCCAACTAAGGACCAAACCGCAACTTTGGGGACCCTCTGTATGGAGGGATATTTAATACCCCCTGACTTCTACCCCCGGTGAATCGGGACCTTGGGAGGTAGACCTTAGGTCATTGAAACCCAGACAGCGGAGAATAGCAGCCTCAAATCTCTCTGCCCTACTTTTCGGTGGCAAATTCGGGACAGTTGGGAGGTATGATGTCAGGCCGCTGTCTATACTTGGTCTCTGTGAATTAGACAGGACTCTTGGAGAATTCTCCTACATCTATCGTAGGCTGGGACCAGTCTCCAAAAAACACATCTCCAAACTGCAGATTTCCTCCAAAAGTTAGAAAAAAGAGGTGAATATTTCAGTTAACCCCCTAACGTCTGCAATGCTGCTTTAAATGCCCACGGGGTTTATTGTATTCGCTTCGTACCCAACGTGTCTGTGAAAAAGAGCTTTTTTTTTTCAATATTCCTCTATTTTACATTTTTTTAACCACTGCATATAGAAGGGTGCGGGGCTCACAGGCCAAACTGGGTGTGTTTGTGTGTATATAGAGCATGGCATCCGGCTGAGGGTAATGGGAGTTCAGCCCAACAACATAAATTCTGATTTACCGCTAAATAAAACTCCCCGAAAGTGTTGTATTTTTAGTGTTGGTTTTTTTTTAATAATTATTATTATTTTGAGATAGCGGTCCTAGAGGTGTTTTGAGATAGCAGTCCTAGAGGTGCTGGTGCATTAGAGATATCAGTGCATATTTAGCAAAGAAAAGTACCAGCGGCTTCTTGTATCACTAATTGTAACTTTGGGGAGCGTATTTACCGCGGGGATGGACTTATGAAAAGGCAAAGAATGGCCCAGGGTCTATGAATAGCGTGCCGCGTGTATTCGTCTTCGGCCTCGGCATAGAAGGAGTTAAAATCAATAGTAGCCAAGAGATTAAAAACCGATGACGTTTCACATCGGCGTAAAGGTGTGAGGTAATAGCGTTGTTATCATCGTGTTGACATATGTATGGATCAAAAAAGAGGTTTTATATTTCTTGGTTCAGGGGCGCACAGCCCCATATGCAAATTAGGTTCTCAATTGGTAAAGTCAACCAAGAAAACAACCCTTTTTACACCCTTTTACCTCTTGAACCGTACCTATCCAGGAATGGAGCTACTAATGCTGCGCGTTCCTCTCCCCTGTAACAACGTATCTTCTCTCCATTCCCCTCGGAGCCGTATGCCATTCACACAGCCCCGGGGTTATTGTCAACATACAATTCCCGTGATGTCTGTCCTGACAAATATAGCAGGACTTGTGATGAAAAACCAGGACTGCTTATCATTGGGCCCTAACACTGATTCATAGAGGTTCCCTGGACTGGGGTATTGGGGTAAAAGCTGATGGACGGTGTGGTGCGTGAAGCAGTAACGCGGAAGGAGAGAATTATGGCGGTGGTGTAGTGCAGTCCGTTAGCTCTCTCGGAGCCGCTCTCATTGACGCGTGAAGCGCCCCCCATGTTTTTTTTGTTCCTGTTCCGTCCTATTTGCAGGAGGGGGTCTCTCCCGCTCCTCCGCGTCTCCCCCCTTGGCCAGGGCTGTTCTCTCTCCTCTTGCTCTGTTTTCTGGGACAGCGTGGCGGCTCCTGTGTTAGTTTGTTAGTGACAGGAGATTATCTGACTCCCCCTGCATACAGATAGAAACCGCAGTCAGCGTGCGAGACAGCCATTCACAGCAGCGGGAACATACGCGACGGGGGGATCAGCAAAGCCAGAGTGGGAACACAAGAGATGTCAGCCTTCAGGAAGCTTAATCTTATCAAAAAACACCATTTATAATCATCCGAGGGGTCGTATTTCCCACGATTCCATGCGCATGACTTATAGATTATAGACTTTGCATTAATATCTTCCTCGATTATGTCTCAATTATAAATGGCGCCAAGGGGTAACGCCGGAATTTTTGTGCATCTTACTAATTATTTGGGACTCGATTCATAACGCTGATATTTAAACATGGATTCCCCTTATTGTAGCTTTGATAGGATGCGAAGATATTCATTTATTTACAGGATTTAAGGTATTTTAGAATATCCTGCTGTTTTTTGTTTGCAGCTAGCTGGGGGAAGACATTTACCTCTGCACACTCCACTTCCTGAGAAATCTTACATAAGCTTTCCTGCTTTGAGCGTGCGTGCAACAGGAATCTGCTTCCCCCATCTTGATTCAAACATATTATTTTTTTCTATAAATATATATATATTGTATTTTTTTATTTTTAGGGAAGGCTGACATATCCAGTGTACACAATGAAAGCGCATTAACATACAGTTTAAGTTCCATACATTTTGTTTGTTTGTGCGTAGCATAGAAATATCATCAGTAAAACATTGCACAGCACCGAGCAACACATGCATAAGCAGAAATAACAGGACAGGCGCAAACATAAAAAAATCCATTTCACGTGCGCAATTCAAAATTGAGGTTAATAAACAGTGATTATTACATGAAAGGGAGGAGAAATTGCAATCGTTAATTCAAGTTACAGTGATAATCGGACACGTGGCCCCCCGGGCACCTACCCACCTGGGCGGCCAGCCAGAAACGGGGGGACTACAACTCCCACAATCCTTAGCGTGGCATGACGGGAGATAATGATATTATCCAAGGAAAAGCTAAGGGAATAGAGGATATAGTGACGAAGGCATACGGCACGCCAACGCTAGGAATTTTAACCCTCTCAACGCCAGAGGGATGGCACATGCACAATTATTTAGTGATTGATTGGCAATTGATTGCCAAGTTTAGAAATGTGATTGTTTAAAGGGAGATTAAAGGGGAAACAGACAGAGATAGAACGGTATTTAAATGGGGCCAGGAGATACATTGTATCAAATTTAGTTATAATAAAATCCATTAATAGTGATTTCCTCCCAGACTGTACAAAACGAGCAAATGCCGTTTTTTAAAATATAATATCACATTGAGAAATCTCCACCTTAATGTCGAAAGCTCTGGCTGTCCAGGTGGGCTATGGGTGTCCAGGGTGTAAAAAAAGGCAATTAGGAAAGCAATGAGGTTCAAAACATTCCATCAGAATTTACCCAAATAATGGATTTATTAAAAAAAAATAAAAAAACATTTTGGGTTTTGTGTTGGACAAAATGAAATAGACCTCGGCATTCATCGGCCTGCTGCATGGCAATTATCTCAAGACATTCGCAAAGGATCCGGATGCCTTTGGCTTATGTTCTGATACAAGACTTAAGGTCATGCGCGCCTCTCATTCTGCAGCGATAAGGAACGCTTTCTCTGTTACAGGAAACATGGAATAAGCTGCAGCGCGGTGGGTCAAGTTTCAGCCGGGGGACGCGGAGCATCTAAAGTGCTGGACGACTGTATCCAAACGTATCGTGTGCCCGGCACACATGCAGCGGCGGCCGGTGCCATGCGGGAACCAGGAAGGAACCAGCTTAAGGCGACATGCAGAAAAAAATCACGCGAAGAGGAGAGAGCGACGGAACGCGGCACTGTATCCATTATTCAAGAGCCACGAGAAGAGAGGAGCTCTCTAGGTTACGAATACAATAAACATCATCGATAGATCCGGGAACATTGCCAAAATAGATCTGGGCACATTGCCAAAATAGATCTGGGCACATTGCCAAAATAGATCTGGGCACATTGCCAAAAACGTAAAACTTTGGAATTGATCATTTAAAGAAGATTGAGTGGAATATGGGACTAAATTGTAGTATTTGAAAAAATATGATTTTTATTATTATTAGTGATAAAATGAGCAGCGATGTTACGAGTGCCCTACTTATAGCTTTAACATATTGTCTCAGAAGTGGTAGAGGGTGATACAGTGAGGGGATTAAACATGCATGGGATAGGCATACGGCTCCTGAATCTAAGACGAGACCAACGACTGATTAAGGATCTGCCAACAGATTCTATGTTTCTATGTAAACCATAAAAAATAAAATCAGGAAACTCCAAGAATCTCATCATAAGTGATTTTGACCCTGAGAGGTGCGATTTAAACAAAGCGCCATTGACATGACTATATTTAAGTTATACTCGCAAGAACTCGCATGCCCTCACAAACAACTCACAGATCAGTGAATGTGCTGGGTGCTAGCATGTGAGGGAACCGTTGAGGTAACCGTTAACCCTGACCACTCAATGTCTTAGACCCAATAATGTATGTTTTACAGTAAACACCGTATGGGTAATTGAGGAAGAATGTGGAAAAAAAACCAAATAGAAGGAAAGTTGCAGCAGATCCAGGTAGCTGATTAGCCGGTGATGTTAGAAAAGGGCCTTTCCTTGGCATAAAAGCTCATTCTGGTGCAAAGCTTGAAAAAGTGGCCTCATCACCAAAAGCAGCGAAAGGAATGCTAATTCCTGCAGATTGGACAATTCCATTAGTTGCTATGGTGACAACTCCAACTTTGCACCGAGATCTCTTTTATACATATCCACGCAAAATAACAACTGTAATCAAAAGACGGGATGGGAAAACACGGAAAGGAGAAAAATACGACAACACGAGGAGGCCGAAAACCTGGATTTTTGAAAGGTTTTTCTTCTTTAAGTAGCAGCAGCCCTTTTGCACGGTGCACTGACCCATCACGCTGTGCTATACGGAATTAACCCTTCGTTCACGCGATCACATGACTTACCTCGCACTTCCAGCTTGGATTCACATTGCTTCGTTCCGTACTCGTTTATTGCTTTGCAGGTGTAGAACCCGGAATCTCGCTTCTCGGCCGCCGCGATGTGGAGCGAGAAATGCCCCCCGTCTCGCTCCGCTATCCGGTACCGTCCACCGGCTTTTATCTGCTGCCGGTTTTTCAGCCTGCGGAGGATTTTACGTGTGAAAGTAACACAATATGAGAAACAAAACCTAGGGGGGGGGGGAAATATCTATTCCCTGTTCAGTGGGCAGTGCGCTTAATGAAAGGAGCGGGAGCTTCATCGCGCATGGAAATTGCCCGAGACCACGGAGGAATGCTAGCGATGTCATTTAGTCAGCGACAACGGCTGGCGCCCTCGCCGTGGATTCATAATGCCGGCAAAAATGGACATGTAGGGTGTGAGCGGACACTTACCAGTTGATGATGGGTTTAGGTTCTCCGAGGACCTGGACACCGAGCGTCACCTCCTGTCCCTCCAATACCAATTTGTCAGAGAGAGCCACCTGCAACCATTAACATATCCAAGAATTCAGCGTCCGCTGGCGTACGAGGGAACGCGGGCCTTTTATATTTAAAGACAAGAAAAAGGGGGCTCGCTGGGGAGTAATTACACCCAAACCCGCACGACGTTATGGACCGGGGCGTTTAAACCCTATAACTCTGCAAATCCCCATCTCAAAGAATACGCAGCTATCTACAACTTCTCAATGGCCGACCTTGAACGAAGGGGGTGCTTTGAAGGTCACGGTGTGCTGAAGGGGTGCTTTGCCCATCATCTTGTGCTGGGGGGTTGCTGGTTCGCTTAGATCTTCTTGGGGGCTCAGATACTCATCGTCAGAAGTTATGGGACTCACGACCTCACGAGGAGTCCCGCGGCGAGCCGGCGATTCTTTGGCAGGTGCTGTACGATCAGAAAAATAATAAAAATAAATTAAAAATAAATGTATATAAAAAAAATAATTAAAAAAAATAAAAATAAAATAATTTAGTAAAATAACAGGAGATTTACAGAGATACAGTATCAGAGACTGCATTTTTCCCCCCTGTTACTACTGGCAACAAAATAAGAAGGGGGGGGGACCGGTCTGTCTCACTCTTAAAATAGATAGTCATGTAAAGTACGGGTCTCAGTTACAATGATACATGGTACGCATCTGGAACGACTCAAAAGGAGGCGAGACGTGACAAAGATGTTTGAATATAGAAAGGGATTAGAGTGACACTGGGACATTATATATTAAAGAAAAGGAGTTAATGCACGGAATGACCTTCCAACAGAGGGGGTAAGAAAACTCAACAATGCGTGATATATAAGATGCAGCTTTATAGGTAAGGAACGGTCAACTGAGAAGGTGCCTTCTCTAAACCGGACATTTGCAGGAAATGTGAACCATTCAGTCTCCGGTATGAACATACGGGGGGGGGGGCTGTCTAAATAGCGCGATCCTGAGCCCCTTGAAATATTAAACCCTTTAATAGCCCATCGTGAAGATTCTTATGTAGTCGACTCGACAAATGTGTTACCCAAATGGCTCCAATCCTGGTCCTCATGGAGACCTTTGACTTGTTTATTTAAAGATACACTTAATTGAGTCACCTGCATTCAAGCAGGGATATCGACCATAACATACTGGGAGCAAAAGCACCAACTGTGAGTCTTATATATGAACACAGCGGATTGTTACGCGTCGTATTTAAATTCCTGAAACATTCGTTTACTTCTGATTGATTTATTTTGCACGCAACATCTAACAGATCTAGAAAAATACATGGGATATCCGCAGACAGGAGATCCGGAACACTAAAAAGCCTTTAATATTAACAGAGAAGCGCGCGTGACCGTTAAACACATCACGGACGGACACAAAGCAGCCGATGGCGTAAGAAGACGATGCGGCATTCACTAAATTACAGCGAGATCGATCATCACGGCGGAAAAGATATAAAAGCAATCGATTTCCCCGCAACGAACCAAACAAAGTGAACATAAGGAGGTAACAATGTACAGAACGTATGCATCACTTACATCACCTACTAGAAATAATCCCGCTCCTCTTCGTTATTAATCCATCTATTACATCACAGCCTTTATGTCACGTTGGCCAAAGCACATGGAAGATAGTCCAACTTTTGCTGATGCCTAAAGGGGCCCCTGCCAGCGCCTGCCACCCCCCCCCATCACCCTCCTCTCTACATACAAAGTGCTGGCAACTGTCCCAACTACCAAAAAAAGACCGTGCCGGAGTCTCGCAGAGACGCGCTGAAAAAAACATACGTTACAGGACGGAAAGACAGACAGAGCAACTCACCGCTTCCGACTGAAGACCCCCAGATACATTCTCAATGCTCTAGAATGAAAGCGGCACCAGAGAGACCCTCGAGTAAACCAAGAACGAGGGGAAGTTACCAAAAAAAAAAAGGGTGCAAGTCGTTGTGGGAGAGGTCCTGGGGGTTGGAGAGGGGTGCCAAGAGAGAGCGTCAAGGTACGAGAGCGGAAAATTAAGCAAGGGAAAGATGCTCATAAAAAGTAAAAAGTGTGGAGAGGGAAGGGAGAAGGGTGGAGAGAGCAGTTATGACGAGGTGACCTCCAGTATAATCTGTTACTGTATTTAGACTCTCACCCTTCTGGCGCCCTCCCACGTACCCACTGCACTCACCAGCGAGAGAGAGCGAAGACAGAAGACAGGAGGAAACAGAGAGATCAGGGCACAGAGGGGGGCAATACAACAGGGAACGGGGCAGTACAACAGGGGAACGCGGGCAATACAACAGGAACGGCGGCAATACAAAACAGGGAACGGTGGCATACAACAGGGAACGGTATGCGGGCAATACAACAGGGAACGGAGCAATACAACAAGGGAACAGCGCATTACAACAGGGAACGGGCAATACAACAGGAACGGGGCAATGACAACAGGGAACGGGCAAGACAACAGGGAACGGGGGCAATTACAACAGGGAAACCCAACAGGCATTACAACAGGGGAACGGGGCAATACAACAGGGAACGGGCAATACAACAGGGAACGGGACAATACAACAGGAACGGGCAATACAAACAGGGAACGGGGCAAGTACAAACATGGAACGGGGCAGTACAACAGAACAGGGCCAATACAAGCAGGGAACGGGCAAACAACAGGGAACGGGGCGGCCAATACAACAGGAACGGTGGCAATACCACAGGGAACGGGGCAATACAACAGGGAACGGAGGCAATACTAACAGGGAAACCAGGCAATTACAACACGGGACGATGGGCATACAACAGGGAACGGGCGCATACAACAGGGAACGGGGCAATAGCAACAGGGAACGGGGCAATACAACAGGGAACGGGGCGATACAACAGGGAACGGGGCAGCAGCCAGGAGCCACAACCTCATCCCTCAGACGCCTCCACTCATAAGACAAAACCGGCTTTGCCCTTTAGGACTTCCAGCTGATCACAATAAATACTATTCAAAGCGACGGAACGGCTCGGGTTTCCTTAACTGCTGCTTTACCAAAGCATCCAAATATACAGAATCCGTATTCTACGAGATCGAGGGATGAATTCATCAAGGTGCGGCACGGCCGAGGCACCCATAAAGACCATCGGCTCATGTCACCTAAACGCAGCCATTGCCTACCGTAATACAGTCTAATACGGAAGCCGCCAGCGGATGCTGTACTTCAGTTCCCATAAAAAAAAGGAATCAAGATTGTAACAAAATGTAAAAAATAAATACGTATCATTTTAGAAAGACAAACTACTTGGAATACTACATATTTCCTCTCCCTTTTTTTGTTTGTTTAACTTTTTGTGTTTGAAAGACTAGTTTTATTTTAAAGGGATATTCCAGGGATATTTGCCCAATGTGCCAGTCCAGCCTGCCACCTTAAATGAATGAAGTAGATTGGGCTTTTTCTATTCTTTTATTCTTTTTGCTCGTTCAGAAGTTTTTTTTTCTGGCCGGAAGACGAGGTATCATTTGTTCGATATACTCCTGCAAATGATGTGCATTATAATTCTAACAGCCTTTTGCAAATGTCCTGAGATAAATTTATGCAAATATTCGTTCACCCATATTAACCAAATATTATCATCAACCAATAAAGACCATTTACCAAAATAATCGCCCCAGTCTATCAGCCCCATTTCGCGTCGGTTCACCTGGTTTGACGGTCAGGGCTCCGCAGCTGCTGGCTTCTCCCACCTCATTGCGAGCGGTCACCGTATATATACCGGAATCAGAAGGCAGCGCCCACCGGATCAGCAACGTGTGTCTTTCTCCCTCGGTACGAATCTGATGGGTTGGACTGTTCTTCAGTAGGACGCGATCTTTCCTCCATATCACTGGGCGAACCGGTGAGACCAAAAAACCATTAGCAGCGCTCCAAATGAACAACCTTGACGCTCCCTGACCATAAAACATTGACCTAACATATAATTTAATTTCTGTGCTCTCCTTTATAATATAAAGTGTTCCATCCAGACAAAAGTTCCGCTCTAGTAGGGAGTACGTGATGGTGGAGATGTACTCGTAAGGTAAGCTTAGTTCTCACCTTCTGGGGTGGGATTCGCAGATATGACGCATTTTAGCAGCACCTCCGAGCCGGCGTTAACCAACGCACTTTGTAGAGGGATCTCAAACACAGGAGCCTCCAGTGGATCTTCCCCGGCCGAGATGTAGGAATCATCCGAGGATTCTGGAATGGTAGAAAAAAATGGATCGGAAAGAGGAAAGGTCGGGGGGGGGGTTTTGTCTGGATACCCAAACTGATAAGCAAATTAAGAAAGAGGGACTGTAATTACATTGAAATATAAATAAATAAAGCGAAGAGAAAAAATGGAAGGTGAGAAAATGAAGGGAAAGTCCGCCGAGGAAACATTAAAAATAGTTCCAAGTAAAGAGATACGTTATGGAGGAAGGGGGTTAGCACCGAGAAGAATGAAGGGGAGATAAAAGAACACGGCAGGGAGGATAAGGAAACAGGAGAATGTGATGGAATTTGGCATCTGAGAAGGAGAGACAGAAGAAAGAAGATAAGAAATAGACAGATAGTAGAGAGACGGCACAAGGGGGGGGGTAATGTGTGTGAAAGACGGACGTAGAAGACACGACTATGACTCCTAAATCCGAGACACGGCTAAACTGGCTTTTGCTTTGTAACACAACCCCGGGCTTTTGCAAGGAAATACACGGATAACCAAGTCATGGAGAGGGGACCTGAGTCAGATTCACCGAGCGGACAAACGACGATCACAAGATTATCTCAAGATTACGCTGGCAAAATAGGGAAACAGGTGCAAGAAACCGGGCTAAACTTGGATTTAACTTTTAGAGCGACGTCCTTTCGGAACGGCTAACGAGACATTCAGAATTCCATGTTATTCCGAACCTTTCTATTCGGATATGATGCCTGGCATTATACAAAACCGGGTTCTGGTAGGTAGATCCTAGACAATATAGTCCATAGGCCAACATTCTAGAGTAAGGTTTAGTCACATAAGATTTCGAGACCTCAGAGGTCCCTTCTCGCTTAACGTCTGAAGAAGTGATGTCTTAATTCTTGAAAGCTCATGTGAGTCCACTGTCACTTATTAACCCCCCCCCGTAAGAACGTACCTAGTTCTGGGGACATAGGTCTGTTCCGACGACTCTTTCCTTTGCTTTTGTTGTTTTTGTGCTTTTTGGTCTGTCCCTCGCCCTTTTCGTGCGGTGCTTGACTTTTGTCATTGCCCCCCGCAGGAGCAGCCCACGGGAGGAATTTCGTCTCACCACCCAAAGTTCTCTTTTCATGGCCGACCCCTCTCTGAGCTATTTCCAAGGACTGGGGGGCATGCGTGGTGGCCGGCAGGGGCTCTCTTGAAGACTCCGGGACCTTCCTTAAATAAGAGTCTGTCTTACTTTCTTTTTGAAGAGGTACTTTTGGAGTTACTGGTTTGGGAGTGACGATTTTTTCTGTAGGTGGTCTTTGCGACGTGAACCGGATTTCTGATTGTTTTATTATTTCCTCGTGGACAGCAGAGCCGTTTGATGGTTTCTCTGGGGTTTTGACTCCCGACACTTGGTTGCCCACGGCACAGCTTCGGCCAAGCGGCGTTCTGGTGGTGACAACAGTTGCTGGTTTCTTCTCCTCCACCATGAGAGGTTTTGTTTCTGGAAAAACTTGTGTTGGAGAAGAGTCTTTTACACCAGGCTGGGTAGATCCTGATCTCTGAGGGGATGGCGATCTATGGGTCAGATCCTGCGAAGACCGAATCAGCTGTTGTTGGGAAACAGTCCTCTTGATTCGAGTCAACTCTTGTGAGAATCGGGTCTCAATATCACTTAGGCGTCCCGAGAAGGCTCCTCTATCATCAAGTGAAGCTGTTTTGTGTCTTAAAGATGGACATCTCAGGGTGTATCCTGCCACTTCTGATCTCACGCCATCTCTGAGATCATCCCTTAGCTCTTCACTGGATGAAGCCAGGCTACCAGCCAAGCCTTCAGCTCCAGGTTGGTCAAAGGACCGCGTCTTCCGCAGAGGTAACCAAGATTGGACAGGGAAGGGGCTGTCTGTCTGGTCCAGGCTTTTCCTCCTCTCTTCAAGACACCGTAATCTTTCAAAGATTTTGGAACCTGAACGGACCAGCTTAGGAGACGCCCGCAGAATGGAGACTCGTCCTGATGACTCGCTTACTGGAGTAACAGGCCGGGAATCTTGACCACTGACTTGAGACCCGGCAGATGACTTTGGCCTCTTAACTTTCTCTTCAAACTCTTCTGCCACTGTATCCTGGTACTGGGAAGGCATCACGGCTTTCTTTCGTGGTGTCAGTGGAGTGGAAGGCCCACGGCCGGTAGACCCAGAGATGGGAGCTGGGCGCTGGCTGAGCCGTGGAGAAGGCGGAGGTAGGATAGGAGGCTTAGGATTCAAATGAGGTCTTGGTGAGTCCGGGATAGCGCCGTTGATACTGCCCCTGCGCAGCCCTCCCTCTGGCAAAAAACTGCAAGCGAAAGCAGAGGGTAAGTACAGTTCCTGGGGGAGGCAACACCAACAACACATTATGGGTTAAAGCAACGTGAAAACCGGGTTAACTAAAAACAGCAAGAAAGGATGGAGTCGTTAAATTGTGATGGGGTGGCATGCGATCACGGCAAGCAGGAATCAGAGCAAACTTGAGAGCAAGGGGTCAGCCTAAAAATCAAAAATAACTAAAAAAAAATTGAATAATGTGGGAGAACATAAAACAGCCGGAAATTAAATTAAAAATGGCAGCTGGAAAGGACCAAACTTAGTGTGTTGGCTGTAAGATCTTGTAAAGCTGATAGAATCATCACAAGATCATAAACACAGCCATGGATGAAGAACGCTATGAATGGTCGACCCTCCAGCTGGAAACAAAAATATTTTAATTGACTTGGAATAAAATGGAAAATGAAGAACCCAAAAGAAAATGCCGGGGGGGATGATCCTCGGGTTGCGGATGGCGATGCCTTCCCGGAGCGCACTCCAGGTTGGGTTACTTACACCCGGATGGCACAAGATCTGCCCCGGTAAAGGCTGAAGGCGCTGCTATAGAGGTCGCTGAACCCTGAAAGGCTGACCTCTGACCCCCAGACACTGCCAGGCAACTCGTTGCTGGATGCAGGGATGAGAGGCTCCACCCCTAGATGGCGAGCCACTCCCCCCTGAGTAGCGCCTTGCCTTGCGTTCCTTGCATCCCTTTCTACTACCGTCTGCTGGCTGCCTGACCAATCGGAGAGTTCGTCGGTCTGAGAAAGTCCGGTCAGAGTGCTGGGAGTGGTATGTAGGGAGCTGGCCAGCAGGGTGTCCGAGTCCCCTAGGAGAGAAGACAAAGTCATTCATTGAGTTTCCCAAACCTACAAATCCTACGACAGACCAGTTCTAGCCGAGAATATAAATAAGTTACAATGTAACACATTCGCAGAATCCAAAACATAATAATTTCAAATAGTTGTTCTATCAGATCGGCCCCATTCGGCCCCCGTCTAGTCGCCCGTTTCTCCTGCTGTAAAGACTCAAACCTTAATCAGTCGTTGGTCTCGTCTTAGATTCAGGAGCCGTATGTCTATCCCATGCATGTTTAATACCCTCACTGTATTACCCTCTGCCATTTCCACTGGGAGACTGTTCAATTTATCTACCACCCTCTCAGTATTTTCATTTTACAAGGGTGGAGGAAGAAAATGTTAAGTAAAAAAAAATTGTAATACTAAAAATAAAGATCAACAGATCTGGTTACTACGGAGCGAATGACAAAACCAAGATGTCCACTAGGTGGCGCTTAATTAAATATATTTATAATAATCATTTTATTTCATGCAAAATTACAAAAAAAGAAAAAGTAAACCAGACATCTGGCATGAAAGGAGGCATGTGCGAAGCCACAGTATACGCAGAAAATGACATCATCAACACATAATAACAGCAGCTTTTACAATTTTATAATTTTCTTCCACTTTTTAAGTCGCTTCCTTTATTTTTACAATTTGTGCAAATGATGCTAATGCAGAATAAAAATGGGGCGAGAGATATTGGGAAAAGACTTTGATGTCTGAGCAGGTGATGTAATCATTACGGGCTAATACTTTGTATCCGTGCTCATAGAACATTGTATGTTTTTAAAAACATGCAGTTACATAAATACGCAGTTCATGATTTCCCTAAATATTTGTTTCTAAGCTTCATACCTGAAGGGGTCCCGAGAGGCGTGTTGTTTGGTGCACGGATTGTACGCTGTAATTGGGGACCCCCAGCATCTTCTTCTCCTGGCTCAGAGTCTGTAAGAAATGCCATTTAATTAATACGGGTATGAAGTCATTTTAATGTTTACTTTAAAACCCAGCGACGTATTTACCTTTCATGCGTTAAAGACTCAAACCATAATCAGTTTTTGGTCTCGTCTTAGATTCAGGAGCCGTATGTCGATCCCATGCATATTTAAATCCCCTCACTGTATTAGCCTCCTACCTCTTCTGCTGGGAGGCTGTTTCACTTATCTACCACAGTAAAGTAAAACTTCCTTACATTACATCTCAAATATTTTTTTGGTGAATTAGTTATTTGTAGGGTTATTCCCTTGTGACTTTTTTTTTATAGATACGGTGCATTTATTCTTAAAAAACCCTTAAACTTTTTGTACTAAGGGTAGAACACTGAAAGGGTTAACGGGGACACAGCTCTGTATATATTGTATTTTCATAAAAATCCATATTTCTGAAAATCTTTCCGCTGGATGAAAACCATACAGACCTCCTGCAGTGACATTTTACGTTCCACAGCAACAGTCAAGGTTGCCATGGCAAATGCAATCAATAAAAAAAAAAAAACAATGTTGATCTTTTACCAAACCTGAACCAAAATCAGGACTGGCTTCGTCAGGAGCCTACTAGGTAGCCACAAGTCACCTGAGACTACCGCTACTCACTGTATATCTCCATATACTGAGATTTGGGGTAATTAAGGGCCATTCCAAGGGCACGATGGAAGGATTCTGATTAGGAATGATCTTATTTTAGATTTTTATTCAATTAAAGTGGATTACTTTGAGAAAAAAATGTAACAATGTTTTTGAGTATTTTTTGGCAGACAGAGAAAAATCCATAGACCTCTAGAAATGTATTGATTCGCCGATGATCTCCAGGGCGGCTAACAGCTAAGTGACTTGGCTAGAGATATTTCATAGAATCCATTAGTAAAGAGCGCAGATTACCCATTTATCTGTTATTCTTCACATCAGGAGTTCAAGATTATAATAAGCTGTTGGTGAACTACAACTCCCACAATGCTTGGTCAGCCATAAACTGGGTTAGAAAACATGAGAGTTGTAACGTGTAATTTTTTGTAACGTTCCAGATCCTTTAAGCCTAATTCAATAAAATAGTTCCACATACCCTCGCTGCAAGCCATGATAATAAAAATGACATTAAAAAAGCACATTTAAATATCACAGAAATAAAAATTTAAAAAAAAAATAAAAATTATATATATAAACATATACACACAAAAAAAACATTTCACTTACTGTCACTTCGTCTCAGCCCTCCAAATGTATTTTTTTTAATAGTTATAACAGATATAGACATTTTGGAACTAAATGTGCCCTAAATACCCCCAGGAGAATAAGTTTCATGGGGACACATCAATAATAAAATAAAAAAAATCTATATAATTCTATGAATTCATACCTGTTGAATAAAACGGAACAACGTATCATCCATTGCGCATGAGCAGAGCTCATTAATTAATAAACTTATATAATGTATAGGAACAGCAGTGAATATTTAGCTATTCACTAAATGGTCACCAATGGCCCAAACCTGGACTGCCCTGCAAAATTCAGGGCTCATGACAGCTATGCCAATTCATTTAAAGGTCAGGTGACGGGTCCTCTGTCAATATTATGATTCACAATGTAACAAAATCAGGTCGCAAACAAAAACAACAAGGGAGACGAGTTCCACAGACAGGGATTAGTGTAAAGCGGTGGTGTTCCTACCGTAGCTGTGTTTCCTGCAGGAGCGGAATACTTCGCTTCCATAGGGGCAGCGAGAGAGAGAGATATATCACAAACTGTTAGTAAAGGCACAAGGAATACAACACACAGATCCCCAAACATCTCAGACATTTCTGTTAATAAGACGCTGGCGCTGCTACTTTTAGCCACCAGGGGGCGCTGAGTGACATCAGATCTTGGTCCGCTGGAGATTGGAATGGTTATGATGTCATACGATGGATATTCTTTGCTTTTAATTCCTGGAGGTCACTAATAAAAGCAGAGCTGCGTTTTACAAATGCTACGCTCTATGACATTCTCAAGGAGACCCTAGAAAAGAGACAGACGTGTGCGGGTGGAGAGATAACCGTCTATTCACTAAAGGGAGAGTTGTGTTTCAGCTCCTTGACTTCATTTTACGTCATGCAGGTCAAACCCCAGTGGGCACTGCTGTAAGAAGAGCTTGGCTGGCCCTGTATAATGTATAACCAGGGTGGTGTATAATGCCTTGCTTTGGTTTAAATATATATTTTTTGATCCGTACAATTGATTAAAGCCATTTTTTTTATATCTTTTGCTCTGTATAAAGAACCATAAACCGGAAGCTTTCTGGGCTGGCAGAGAGTGATAGTAGCTGTAATCTAGCGGGAGGTAAAGAGTTAAGTTTTAACAAACAGGCCAATAAATTAACCCCATGGCTTTTCATACATTGGAAACGTTTCACTTTTAAAGGTGCTGTTCCACTAAAGGCAAAAACATTACTTGCGCTCCCTAAAACGTTTAGCAAAATTACTTTAACTGATCTGCCATTTTTTATTCTTTCCTCTGATGTTTTAATTATATAAAAAAAAAACAAAAAAAAAAAACACCCGAACATTAAAGAATTATTTTTACGGTTTTATGTGCCTAATTTTGTGACAAATATTCCTGCAAGAATTATGAAGAAATAAAATTTTACATAATTAAAGAATATTTCTGGGAGGGGGTTGGATGTTGCATCGTACGAGGAATTATGTTTCTATTTCTACATTTGGTTAAAAATTTTAGCATCTCGGAAATGCGCTTTTTATTATTTCAGCAATTTTCTCAGTGGCAGCGTATCCGTATCCGTTTTTTTTGGTTTTTTTTACAGAACGTTCTAGAATTGTCTGCCACTCTCATATGGAGAAAGGCTTAGTGTATCCATGACAATAGCAAGTGCGCGGCGCCCTGTGTTTGAGACTTAGGTGCTTCAGATAATAAGAATCTTTGCTAAATAAGTCTGAGCCGAGACAAGAGATTCCACTTCAGCTGCAGCGGTCACCTTGTCGCCCTAAAACCGCGCAGGACGAGGGATGTCATTTCCCTCTGTCTGCCCGTAATATTCACAGCGTGGGGGCTATAGGCACTTTTAAAGGGACACCGGCAGGGATAACATTAATAGAGATGATCGCTGCATTATAACTAATAAAAATAAAGAAAAGAAAATGTCATGACATCATCGGGACGCCATATACAAATTAAACATTCTACAAAGCGTCATGTCGATGTCACAGAGGGTCAACGACAAAAGAACTTGATCTATAATAATAGTAGTATTAGTATTATCAATGTTAAGCAATTATTATCATCATTATTATTATTATTATTAAAGAGATTATTATTATTAATTTATTATTATTATTTAATTTTTTTATTATTTTTTATTATTTTATTGGCAGCAGTCACCTAATGGCCATGCCTGGGAACTTTCTGAATGAGCGGACCGTGAGATTCTTGAAATATTAACCCCTAAATAGCCCATTGTGAAGATTCTATGTAGTGATTAGCCAAAGGTGTTACCCAAAGGGCTCTTATACCGGTCGTCACTTAAGTGAGTCACCTGTATTCAAGCAGGGACATCAACCCTAACATACTGGTTGGAAAAGCTTCAAATGGTAGCTCCAGACTGCGTGACCCCAAGAATCTACCCCTTCATCCTGAGACTGGGGTAAAAAACGCAAGGATGCCAATCTTATAACATCTTTATTATATTATCTTTTTATTATTATTATTAATTATTTTTATTATTAATATTATTATATATTATCTTATTAATATTATTAATTAATTATATTTTTATTATTAATATTTTATTAATTATATTATTATTATTATATTTTCTAAAAAGGTTAAAATAAACAGTCATTGATTTTCTTAGTGCCGGGGTGGTGAGCAGCACTTAAAAGCTGCTCTGGTACTCAAAGGGTTACTGGGTGATCAATCACAATGTATATTTTATATCAGAAAAATTGGTGGGATCTACGGTATATGCTTAAAAAAAAAAAAACGTGAAATAATCAAAAGACAATTTGTAGAAAACGCCTCAGAACCATTTTGTCTTCCAAGGTTCGCAGGTTGTGGAAAAAGATACATTTGGCGTCTTTAGCGAGGCACATGTTGCCCTGGCGATTTGCGTCCATTATTTTGGATGTGCCAAATATTAAGGATTTTGGTTTTTTAAAGTACAGGCATTTTTTTTATGTTGCTGCCAGAAGAAGATTCATTACGGAAAATAAATTCAGATTGGAGGTGGGATCCGGCCAATGAACTTTCCATATATTATAGAATAATATTTTAATTAAAGTTCAGAAAATATGGAAATTTAGATTGTGAGAAAAGCTCCTCTCCGCACTTTCTGTCTTTGTTTGTATAAGAAAAAAAGGTAAAATTTAATGTATGATTTTGTTCCAATAAACTCCCTTTATCTGCAGATCTGGAGCCGCCGTTGCTGTCAGTCATGTGATATTTTGGGTGACTTTCCCGGCTCAAACACCACACTGAGCTGATGCTTTATGGCAATGCTAATGAAGTCTGTTCCCCCATAGACTTTTATTAATCAAAGAGTCCGGCTGGGTGGTTAAGACTGAGCCATTCTATCGTCTCCCACAGGCTGTATGATAAGGAGTCGGGGTGTTTAGTAGATCGGGGATCAGATAACAGAGCGAGAATCATACAAATGGCTGATATGCAGCTGCCTGAAAACTTTATATTATGGGGCAAAAACTACAACTGGGGTAAATAAAAAAATGTATTTTTAATCTATACATTATACAGGGCCATAACTTGTGGTTAAGATTGTATAACCTACCAGTAACTGCTAAGATGTTACCGCTAAGCAGCAAGTTACTCGTTTTTGGCAAGTATAGATATCGGAATCGATCAATAATTAAAATGTATTAAGTGTTGGTGGTTAATTGTTCTTTAAATATGGACTAAACAGACTTCACTTAACTGTTCGTGTGCCAGAAGGATATGCGATCCATTATTTACCTCTCAGACTCCTAAAACGGCTACGTATGGATAAAGGAGCGCTCGCTCAGCTGTTCATTGACCAAGGAACTTAAAGAGCATCACATATAGAAGTAGTCTGATGATGTCATATTGCTGGATAGCCAGTGAAAAAACAAAAACAAATGAATGTCATAAAAATAAATTGAAAAATAAATAAATAAATAAAAATCAAGAAAAAAATGGATGGATGATACGGGAAGACGTGAGATTATGGGTCAAAAGGGATGATTTAGCAACGCACCATGAGTGAAGCGTCCGAAGACCCTCCGGGAGTGTCCCGATTTCTAAGGAGGAGAGAGGAGAGATTAAAGACCTGGGGGGGCTAGGTAATTCCGGCAGTGCCCCCCTCCCCCGGCCGTCAGACGATTCCCCATACATCCCAATGGGTGATTTACACGGCATCAATTAATAATGATCACAGTGAGAGTTCTGGTTCCGTCACCATGGCGACGGCCGCTGACCCTGTCACTGTCTGTAAAGGTCTCCAGAGTTATTTTATATAAGACAGTGGAAGGAGCAGCGTTAGCCGTTATAGGAGACACAATGTGGCTTATGGTTCTGATCTGTCATGAGCCCCCTCATTGGCTCTCATTGGCCCTCATGGCCTGCTACCCAGGACCGGATGGTCTCTTTCCAATTTTGGGCTAGTGGCCCCTTTGCAGGCTTCAGTGCCTAGTGGTCTCGTTGCGAGCGTGGGGAGGTGCAGTGGGAGGAGCATGGGGCTATGTGGTGGGAGGAGCATGAGAAGGGGGAGGGCAGGGGCCCCCTGTCTTCAGCATTGTATGGGGCCCCAGGATTTCTGATGGCCGCCCTGGCTGGCACAGGTCCCTAGCGTACACATATTTTCGGGGTCCCTCTTCGTAGGTCGCTGCATGATAACGGACCCTTAGGGCCACAGAACTATTAACCCCTTGCAAGAATGGTAGTTCTGAATGTAACATTAGGAATGTTTGTGTATCATATGCACCACTAAATGTTCCTGAAATTGGAAGTGAGAAATAAATGTATTTTTTTTATTTATAGTATTTTGAAGTATTTTTATTCACAATATTCCATAAGAGGAAGGTGGCGGCTGTGGGGTTAATAACGAGACAGCAGCTGGAGGGCTATTGCCTTAACGGCTACCTTGGGACTGGTTTAGCAAAGGTTAAATGAAGACTTCCCTTCTGCTACTACTTGGAAGGCGAGATTAATAACATCGCAGTCCCTAGAAGAAGACCCACGAAGAATAAGGGCCGCCGTTTAACCCTTCAACTCCAGAGGCTAGTGCCTAAGAACGTTCTGCACGCTGCTATCACTGGAAAGGGTTAATAAAGTAAGATTCTGGCAAACAGAAGAGATGTCGCCACGAAGTGACCCCCGGTGCAGCCGGCCGACTGTCTGACGGCAAGAACCACAGAAATCAAATGACTACCTGGCTGGCGGTGAGATCAGCGGCATTTAAAACGCAAGACGGAGCCCGAGATCCCCGAGGAGCCGACGAGGAGGGACTGTCACGAAAGAGACAGTCCCTACAACCTGCATCCTTCGCGTTAGAGACATGTGGCGTTTAATCCTACGAGGGTTACAAAGTAACAGGAGGGGAAACGTTAGAACATCACCTAAAACTAGAGGGTCCGAGGCGTCCCTGGGATTTGCCCCGCAGACTCCGGGTGAAGAGCCGCTTCTCTGGGCCCTCAGCAAAATTTAAAGGGCCCCGCGCATCTACCATATGCGTTAAAGTAAATATAATTGCCGGAGTGCCCACTCTGGGTCCGCTAAGCACTGAGCACATGAATGCCACAGATTGTGCTTGCGCGGTTGGGAAGCTTCAGAGCTAACATGTCTTAATTGATCAGTTTGCTGGATCTTATTATAACGAGCAGCAGGGACGTTTTGCTTGCGCATGCAGAACCAAACACCATTTCTAATGGCCGAGGAGAGACGCTTGTCTTAGGCAGTTATTAGAGGCAGGGCTTGGGTACGGCCCTCTTGGAAGCGTCAGAGTATTACCAGAACCAGGCTTATCATCATACCTGAGAACTTTCTTACCTGAGACCCTTCAAATATTAACCCTCTAATTGCCCATAGTGACAACTCAATGTAATGAGTCCCCTTGACTTGGCGTCTTATCCATAATCACAGCGGGTAGAACCTGCCTCTTCAGCCTGAGACGCTGAGATTGGGGCAAAAACCCAGAGACTCCGGGTCAAACCCAAGTTTGCTTCACCAATATCATGAATACGCTCAGTGAAAGATGGGACTCAGACGTGGTCCTTGAAGACCATGCGGCTGCCGAGGGGTTGAGGGTTCCTCTGACTGTAATTGTAACAATCGCCATCGTGTATCAGGAAAACCTGGTCTTTCCTACAGCCTCGGAGGATGGGCTCATTCAGCTCGCTCCCCAAAAACCACGACGAGCGCCATAGGACCCCCTTACAGAATTCTCTACCGGAATTACAATGGAAAGAAGAATGGTGCACATCCCCCGTCAGTCCCCCGTCAGCCCACCGCGGCTTTACTGACATCCAATTTAATTTTGTTCCTTGGAGCCGCAGATTCTAGACGAGTAAAAGCCGTTGGCTGCGAGGAGGACTAACGCAGCGAGAGGGAGGCAGACACGGAGCGCTCTCTCTGCTGACTCATACCGTCTGCGGGTATAGAATTTAAACAGATCCCGTGAGATGGTGCCGGTGACGCTCCGTCTGAGACACCATTCTCTGCTCCTTCACCTCCTCGCCAGGCCCGACAAGCTTTTTATAAGCGTGCGCCGGGGAAACGTAGCGGGCGGAATAGATAATGAGAATTTAGAACCTTCCAGTGGAATTCTTTTAATGTCACGCAGAAGAGATTTTCAACATATATATATATATACATCATGCCTGTATCATCATCCCCTTTCCTGTATAATATATTTAAAAATGACAGTAGTTGGGTTTTAGACAAAAGAGCTGACACTCGCGGCGAGATACCGTATAGCAACATACGGTCCCAATGTAGGCAGCTGCCTCGGCATTAAGGGACCGGCAGGGATTCTTTATAACAAATAAGCATTTGGGATCAGGAACATTGCGGTCTATGCTTTATGCTTAATTATTACTTTTGCTAAAGATGGGGGTCTGGCCAATCTTTTCGTTGATGCCCCCAAACAATCTACAGCTGCCACTGGGATGAGGACACAGTCACGAAAAGATTGTCAGCTCACAAGATCAGAGCCTTCTTCTCCGTACCACTATGTCCTAGCGTGTGCGGATCTTACGGTCAAATTTGAATGCTGTCAATTAACGCGACTTTTCACTCTGCTATATTATAACAGCGCTACAGAATCTGCTGGCGCCATATAAATAAAATGTGATGTCATAAAAAGAGATAATTAGGCTTCATTGGGTGATTTTCTGTCTTCAACTTTAACTACTTAGGAAATCTAGAATCCTCACTGTCTATGAAATCCGAGCATTTTCCGTAGTTCTATACAATGTCACGAAACACTCTGACATACACAGCACTCGCAACAGGTAAGACGTCATCTGATGACATCATACAGATAGAAATTTCCCAAGAACGTGTATCATTTTGTGGATGACTTAACTCATCGATAGCTATCAATAGGTCTTAAACAGGCATAAAAATCCCAGTAAAGCCCCAGCCCAAGCCACGCCTCTAACCAGTAGCCCTCTGTGGCCACTTGAAATGCTGAGAGGTTTGTGATGTGATAGATGCCTTTTTCTGGGATAAAGCAAATAATCCAACACTTAATCTGTATCGATAATCTGCAATTCTTTGATTTTGATTAGATAGAGTTCAACTTCACCAACTTCACTCTGCATTTTAAGGGGCAAACAATGTTGAGTTTCTCCTGTAAGACGGGCCGAGCTTGCCCCACATAACGCATAATCAGTGGGGTCATAAAAATCTCATCGATTTACCGATGTGTTATACTGGCTCAGCCAAGCTCTTATTGTCGGAGAAGCTCGGTGGGATTGGCCCTTCGTAATGCATAGTGAAATCAGAGGGTTGATATAGAAACTCTCCTGTACCCTGTTTTAGTAAATAACCCCCTACTTTACAAGCTGACCACTTCCGTATTCACAGGTCTGTATCACGCTGGGGGAACAGTTTTTCCGCGGCATCGCTAACTTCCTGTTTGCTCATACCTGGGAACAGCCAGCCCAGATCCTTGCCATTGCGGAAACCGGGTAGGCTGTCCCGCTGATATCAGTGGGCGGTCCTGCGGACATAGGTGGGTGGTCCGCTGATCTCAGTGGGTGGTCTGGGGCTAGCCCCCCCCACACAGGAAAGCTGCCCATTTTTGGAGTGGTAGTGGGTGGGGAATGGGGCGTGCGCCAGAATGCCACTCCCCCAACCCAGAGTTCCTCTGCGGTGACCCGGAGAAATGGCGGTTTACCCGGAGTCTCGGGCGAAAGCCAAAGAGTTCCCAGCCATGGTCATGCCCCAGGCTTCTGCTTATATACTCTCACAGGGTGTGGACGCGTGTATCCAGCCCCCAGCTGCAGCGGCAGTCTCAGACCCCCCGGGCACTTGCCAGGTGACCAGCCTGGGCCTGCCATATTCTAAAATATATCGGCGTGATCTCAGATCTAAGACGGATAAATTGGAATTTCAGATATTTAGAGGTGCTGTCAAGTTATGCATAAAATGACACTTCTGATATCCCTATTATTATTATATATATTACATTTCTGCTACATTATAACCGGCGCGTTGCTCATAGAATTCAACGCCTTCCTACGTGGCGCATGTGGAGTATAAAATCCTAACCTCCTCCCCTCTCCTGAAATGTATGGGGTTTTAGCGTTTTATCCCATTAACTCGTCCCCGGTGGGCTACTGAGTACCGCGCTGTGCTCAGCTTGGGAAGTAATGACATTTAATTTAATATAATATACCTCGGTGCCCTACTTAGTGCTAAACTGCAGAGTGCCCTCTTTTTTCGGCATTTTAGAACAATCTTGTTAAAACCCTTTAGCCGAACCAGTCTCATCAATCAGGGCCGGGCCGGCGATGACGGGGTGGCCCTGGCACATAAAGGCCAGTGGCCATCTGAGGACGTAAGGTGCGGCTGGATACACACGGCCTCGCGCGATGTTTTTATACTCACATAGCTTGCGATCGGGCATAGCCAACCCATGAGTATGGAGCGCCCATGGCCAACAGGCCACCAGGTATGTGCCCAGGTTGCCAGATGGCCAGTCCGAGCCCGTCATCATTACAATAATTCAAACATGCAAAGAGTTGGGTCATGTAATAATTAACGAGGTTCCAAAAGCACCGATGGGTTAAAGATGTTCCATTATATACCAGAAGAACCTCTAGGATCCAAGTCTACCTGGACTCAAGAAACATCTCTTGGGGAAATCCTATAGAAAGACCCTTAAGAAGATTAATTCTTTCTTGACTTTCTTGCCAAATGTCAGCTTAAAGATCTGGGTTCTGGTTTTTATCTGGAAGCGGATAACGAGCCTGGAAAAGTTACTCAAAAACCCTCTAAAATAAAAATATCCAATATCTAGAGATCAGCAGCTATGATACTTTTGGGGGCAATTGGTTTATTTGGGGGGAATTTGATTTTTTCATTTTGGAAGGTGCACAATGGAGTTTGTATAAAAAAAAAAGTAATTCCGGTGCAAAAGTGGTGTTATCCCCATAGCAACCGATAGAATGCTTCTGCCGATCGGGCCGCTCCATTGGTTAATACGATGGTAACGCCACTTTTCAAACTTCGCACTGGAATATTTGCTTTAGCGTAACTCCCGATGTGTCGTAAAGAGGTTTATGTGATAAGAAGTTACAATGTATCAGCGCCGGGGGGGCTCGCGGGAGCGGATTATGTAACCCGATGACTTATCGGACTCTAATATTAGAGGTTTACGGGGTAACACGCAGTGTGTGATGCGTTCACCGAGCAAACACTCACTGGTGCAGGGGCATCGCAGCTTGAGAGCGGGCAGGTGTAAGTTTGGGGGGGTCTCGCTGTTTGGGGTATTTCATCGCAGTACGATGGTGTTCTTGTGGGTAGATGTTTATACAGATAGTATGATATGGGGGCTATCGGGGTCATTATTATTTATTGTTTTATATAGCGCCATCATATTCCGCAGGGCTGTACAATGGGTAAGCAGTGACAAGGTGTTAGCGTGTGTTGGAGTGAGACCTCATACTCATGAGGCTTGGCTGTGGACCTGATGGACCCCACTCCTGCCCACTGCCAGTTGCCCTTAACCCCACTGTTGGCACGGTTTGCCATCTTTGCCGTCTTTATACCCCATGCCATGTTCTTTCCCAATTCCCTCCTCCATCGTCCTCCCATCCCTCTCTCCCCCTCCTCTCTCACCTGAGAACGTCTTTTCATCCAACTCTTCTTCATGTCGGAGGATTTGGTCGGAGAGGTGGTCCCCGCGTCCCCCCCCACCGAGTGGGGATTTTCCGCTTCTTTCTGCTGCTGCGGCAGGGAGCGAGGACTCCGATTCCCAGTGCTCCCCAAAGACAGACGCACACGAGGAAGGCGTGAAAAAAGGGGGCAAATGTGGGGTTCGGAGCGGTGGGTTGAAGGGATGTCGGTCCTCGGTAGCCGCCAATTGTGATCCTGCCGCTCCCAACGCCTGAGCCAAGTCGGGAATACAATGCTTAGAGAGCCAGGGGGAGGAATGGGGGATGGAGAGAGGAAGGGTGGGGAGGAGGGAGGGAACGAGGGAGGAGAGACAGAAAGTGCGTGGCTGGGAACAGGTTTGTTGTCTCACCGGACTGCGAAAGCGTTTGTGCCGGGGTTAGGGATGAACGCGTCCTGTCTGCCCGTCACCCCTAACCCTATTATTGCGCATGGGCAGGACGTGGCCGGCCATAATGTTTCCCTCTCGGTGTTTTACACCAGGGTGGCAAGAAGTGTACGTTAACTTTGTAAAGAGACCATGGGATCTATATCCATATATATATATATATACATATAGAAAATTCTGGCCCTAAATGTGATGTTATCGCCATAGCAACCAGCAGAATGGTCCTTTCAGAAGGAACATTTTCTCGGTTGCTATGGTGATAAGACAGCAGTAAAATTTGCACTAGAATTTTTCCTTTTAAATTACCCCCCAGTGGGCACTTTAAAGGTTAACCACTAGGCAACGTTGTGCTTTGCGCTCACGCACCGAAGAGTTAATGGAGTCGTAGAGTCATTAAACGTAATGACATCATACAGTTTAATTCCACATCTTGCCGTCACTTTAAGCAGGTCACTCTCCCCGAGACTCATTGTCACTGCGAGGAATTCTGGGACGGTGCTGAGAAAGAGGTAGTAGATAAGTGGAACATCCTGCCAGCAGAAGTAGTTGCAGGACTGGTGTCTTCTTTTAATCCAAATTACTACGTTACAGGGTGATGACCATACTTGGGAACTTTCGAAATAAGCTGACCCTGAGACTCTTTAAATTTTAACCATTTAATGGCTATCATGTAGATTTTATGTAGCAATGTTTTGGAAACCTTCACTTGTCATTATTTAAAGATACAAGTAATTGAGTCACCTGCATTCAAGCAGGGATATCCACCGTAACATACTGGGGGCAAAAAGCACCAATTGGGAGTCTTATCTATCCAGACTGTATGACCCAGAGAATCTGCCCCTTCACCCTGAGATTGGGGCAAAAGCCCTGAGACTACGGTGCAAAACCTGAGAGAAAGGGTAAGGGTGGTTTTGCCCAAAATTGGACATTTTTTTATTTTTTTTGGCATTTGTATTGACAGCTTTGCTCGTCCTCCTAAATCGTTCCTCCTTAACTCTCCCGCAGACGCCAACTCTTTGTATCAACTGCAAAAAAAGCCACATTGTTGTCAATAAATGAATGCATTACGGGAACATTATTCGCAATCTGGCTTATGCATCAAAAATCTGGCTACAAATCTAAAACAGAAGTCTCGTTGTACCATGGTGGCCCGTTCCACGAAGCTGACATGCCAACGGTGGGCAGGCGGCCCCGAGCGGCACTCATATTTATCATCGGGTTATGGACGGGTATTAAAAAAAGGCCTTCGCTGTCAACGCTTCGTTAATAACGATTTTCTTGATCTGTAAGGAAAACCAAAGACGATGAAAATGTGAGGCTTTGATACTAAAACTGAATGATTCCAATCAGAGGGTCCGTGGATGGATAACACGCCTGGGTGGGACGCTGTGTATTACGCTCCTCGGTATATAATACACGGGTGATCGGAGGCTTCTGTATCGGCCAACGGCTGTTCTGGAAGCTCCAGCGAGAATGTTTTATTCTTTCAACTATTCATACAAAAAAACCCCATTTAGTTGAGATGTTCAATCTTTCATGCTTGCTTTAACGAGAGTGTGGAACTGCCTCCCAGCAGAAGTGGGAGAGGGTCATTTAAACATGCATGGGATAGGCGTATGGCTCCTGAATCTAAGACGAGACCAACGGCTGGCCAAAGAAAAAGTATAAGTAAAAAAGAAGATTTCTTGATTAAAGCTTCCTTCTGCGCAGGCGTCGGGCACTCAGCAGCGCGACGAGCAATGTTTCTGATGCTGCATTTAGTTAAGAAGTGGAACAGCAGCTTTATAAACCAGAGATATCTGCCTGTTGTTCCCTTATCCATGGAGTCCCCGTCACTCACGCTGTCCTTCGTGTCATTTACAGCTTGTGTTCTGCTCCATAAAAATCCAAATGCATTCCGGGTTTATTGCCACGTCGTATTTCACATTATAACGCGTTACGGGCACCCTAACCCCCCCCCTTATATGTATAGGGTACAGGGTATGAAATCCCGTAACTTTTGGGGTCTTCGCCCTCGGTCCACAGCCTCACACCTGCTGACTCCGGTCTTCTTCCCTTTTATCCGTTTCACGCGGCTGTCAGTTGGATCGTTGATTTCCCGTCTGGCGGTGAGAAGCTCCTCCGGGGCGTTCGATGAACTCAACGAGCAAAACTCCTGCCGACCTGGTTATTAATTAGCACCAAACCCAGCCGGGGTTCCCAGCCACCCCTCTTGCCTAACACCGCCATCTTTATAAATACCCTCAGCTTCTTGCCCTCGTCTTCTGTTGTACTCATCGCTTTCCCACTATGAGATATCTACAAAAGATGATTATTATTGGCTGCTTAAGGTAGGCAGATAAGGCAATAAGGCATCAGGAAACGCAAGCAGGGTGCTGGGTTGTAGAGCGAGTGGAATTAATAGCCGGAAGAGGGAGGTTTAAGTTTTACAGCAGGAGAAAAGGGCGAGTAGATGGGGCCGAATGGGGCCGATCTGCCGGAATATTCCGTGTCTCTCTGTTCGTATTGTTCTTTAGCATTACCCTGTATGTTGGTGTAGAGCAGACTTGTCCGTAGCCCAAATACTGCTTTCTGTCTAGTATTTGTTAGCTAAATCTAAGAAGAAGAAGCCGGAATGTTTTCTCTCTTAGCTTTTTGTGGTTATTAAGTTGCGCTAATACCGGAAAACCAGAGTAACCGGCCCTGTCCTATGTATAACTTATCACGTTTAGTCCGTCTCCACGTATAATCATCCTTTCTTTGACCAACGCCGATACGATGAGCGGAAGACATTGCCTCGGCGCGGGTTCTTCTCTCTAATGACCATACGGAACACGGACATACGTGTCGATCACCAGGGACATACGTGTCAATCACCAGGGACACACGTGTCAATCACCATAAGAACCCGCAAGACAGCAACATTGTATCTCCTATCTCCATACAACAATAGGGGACGGGATTATGGGGGGCTCTTTACCGGTTGATCACCAAGTCTTAATGAATCCCACCAGCGTGAACATTCTGGCTTTTCCTCCAAGTTCTCCTCCTAATGCTTAGTCCTTGGAAAATCCTCTTCCTCGCAGGATCTGTCAGCAGGCTACAGAAGCGGATCCCAGATCTATGTCTTTAAAAGCATCGCAAGGTGCAGCCTGCTGACTGCGAGAAAGAGCACCCACGTAACGCCATTCCCAGCTGTCTCTGTCCTTCCTCTCTCGCATCTCCTCCTCTCTCTTTTCTGCCTCCTTACTGACCTCTCGCCGGTTGCTTCTCATTTCTCACTCAATCATCTGAATCTGTGATTCCTGGTTTTCCGTCTTATCTTCCAGCAGCGTAAGGAAAATATCCATCCGCCTTCTGCATCGATTTCATCGCCGCTCGATGCTCAAAATGCACAATTTGTTGCGTAATACTAATACATAATTCATTATAATTTATACATTACTCCCGGGAGGGATTACAGCACTGCGGTCCTCCTCGGAGAACCTCATTACTTCGGTTGGTCGTCTTTTCTTTCAGCCTGGTTGTGATTTGCCCTGGAATGAGATGTCCATTTCCAGGACTTGAGTCTCCGCTCACTTTAAAGCAGCTACACTTAGTGGAACTCATAATATCCTCAGCTTGATCCAATCAGCATCATCTGGGCCGCCATCTTGGCTGAAGAGGACAACTGTGGCCCAACGCAACTTGGCCAATTCATCTGGAAATCGTTGCTGCATCCGAGTTTATCTTTGTCCAAACTTTTGATTTCCTCAGAGCTTGGTGAATAGTCTTTAGGTAGCTTTGGACCTCTTTTTGAGACCTGCTCACACCTTCAGAATGTATAAGTAGCCTTGGGTCCACCTGGTCACCCAACGCCGCTCTTGTGAAGGTCATTGATAACCTTCTCTTGACTCATGAAGGTGTTCCGATAAACCAAGTTGCACCGCGTTGTCCTTTTGGGATAGAACCCTCCCAACCCCTTTGTCTTCACAGACGCCGTGCTGTCGATAAACCCCTCTTATCCGGCTGCCAGGTGCATTATTAGCAATTATTGTAAATGTCAGAAGCCAACATTTTCATTCCAGCCAACGCCTGCGCGCTCTGCTCATCTCTGCGCGGTCTCTGAGCCGCCAGTCCTTTTTTACTCATTTGTCTCATTTTTATTTTGTTTTCTTTATTTTTCGTCCTCTTTTTTTGATTTGTTTATCACTTTTATATCTTATTGAGCCTCCATTCAAGGAGCCACCAAGTCTTTCAATTTGTAGAATAACCGTCCGCAGATCTTAAGCATCGTTCTATTTCTGAGAATTTGTCTCGTTTTAGTTTTTTTTAATCATTTCCCCGCGTTCTAGAACCCACACTCTAGAACCCCTTATGTCTCTTTCTAGAGCAACCAGACACATGTGGACAATGTTTACTGCAGGCATGAAGAACAACCCAAATTTACTAATAATCTGTTCACAAGTTCCTATTCACTAAATAAAGCAGGATTTAGCCTTAAACCAGGAGGATATTGTACATTTTTGGGGCCAATTGCAGAACTTTCTTAACTTCTAAACAGAAAGTCGGATCATCTGCGTGGCTTCTAAATTCCACAGGTCCTTGTAAAGCCGTTTTAATAAATAAAGCGGTATTTAAGTGTTAGAAACGCACGTTATGTGTATTCGGCGAGAGCAGCCATGGCCGCCATCTGCGGGTTTATTCCTCCCCTAGTAAGTTGCTGATTGTTGCTGATTGGTTTAAGGAGCCCTTGGGAGGAGCGAAGAAAGAAAGTGGGAGAGGAAAGAAAAATTATATGCTAGTTTTGCCACATTTTGCCACAGCTCTCAACCTTGCCTGTCTGTGTGTTGTTGGGGGTAGCTTTGCCTCGTAGAGGGGGTAATATTTATAACCCTGGGGACAGTCAGTTTTCCCTTTGTTGTCTTTGAACGGGGAGAATAGGCAGCTCGGGCGGTGAAGTCGGATTCTGCGAGGGATCCGCGGCCGTTCTCCCGTCCGCTAACCCCCGAGGCTGAGTGTGCGTTAGTAACTGCTTTCCCTCATCATGCGCATCAATGCGTTATCCCCTCGCAGACGAAAGAGAAGAGGGGGGGGCAAATCTGTCAGTTTCTATGGCAACACAAACTGCTCCCGTCATCCGCGCCCTTGAAAAAAAAGTCATATAAGAAAAAAAAAAGAAGTGTGGAGATCAACAAATCCCCGGGAATCCCCAAATGGACGCTTGCATAAACAGCGCTGGCAGTGTACTCTGCACTGCACCAAACTCATGGAGGTTTACCCGGGGGGGGGGTCCGTGCGGAATCAATATCATCATCCCTGGGAACTTTCTGAATGAGCGGACCCTGAGACTCTTAAAATATTAACCCTTTAATAGCCCCTTGATATTCTAGAGTAGTCTCGCCAAATTACTCTAGCACCGGTCGACATAGAAACCCTGACGCGTCATTATTTAAAGAGAAACTTCATTGGGTCACCTGCATTCAAGCAGGGATATCGACCATAACATACTGGGGGCAAAAGCACCAATTGGGAGTCTTAAAAATGATCACAGCGGGGGGGAGAATAGGAAGGCGTCAGATCCAGGCTGTGTGACCCGGAGAATCTGCCCCTTCACCCTGAGATTGGGGGCAAAAACCCTGAGACTCCGGGGCAAACGCCGAGAGTTCCCAGGTATGGCCATCCAGCCTTGACCTGGTCTTTATAAGAGGTAGGACCATGGACTGGATACAATGTTTTAGTAGAGTTTATGTATTTAGTGGAGTTCTATCAACTGTCCCAAAAATATACGGGAGCTACGCTGCCCCCTCCTGGGGAAAAGCAGGAAGTTCTGTTTAGTGCATAATCGTGAAACTTCAGAACCCGAGAGACTCCGTTTGGTCGCTGCAGAAGTGATCGGATCACCTGTGTTACATAGAAACAAAGAAACTTGGCCAATCGCTCAAGTACCGAAGTTGATATAGAGAGTCAGAGGCTTAGGGGTAATCTAAGAAAGTTTTACTTTACCAAGAGGGTGGTAGATAAATGGAACAGCCTCCCAGCCGAGGTGGTAGAGGGTAATACAATGAGGATATTAAACATGCATGGGATAGACACACGGCTCCTGAATCTAAGACGAGACCGACGACTGATTAAGGTTCGAGTCTCTACAAACGAAAAAATGGGTCTCATCACCTAATAAAATACTTTCTATATAAACTTCTCATGACCAAATTACCCAGAATGCAGTAAAACAAATCCCATTGTACAGCGCTGCAGAATATGATGGCGCTACATAAAACAATTCATAATAATAATAACCAGGCAAAGCTTTACAGCGAGAATAAGTTCCATGATCCGAGTGATGCGCGATACTGCGAGACCTGCTATATCAGATAACTGGTGGCATGTGCAGAGCCCGAGTGTGAGTGAGAGCGTGAGTGAGTGTGTCGATGTTGGATGTGTCTGGCTAAATATCAGTTTTTCCCACTGATTTCCACATACAGCGAATAAACACTGGCAGTGTTTATAATTTAATGGGGGGGGCTTTAGGGGTAATCTCAGTGATTTAACTATACATTGTACAGGGCCAGTCATGCTCTTCCTGCAGCAACACACTGGGGCTGGAACTTCAACTCTGCGTTTAGTGAATAAACCCCATTTCTCAGCTCTGATATCGGGGAGTCCAAACACAGAGAGAGGGATTTGAGTGGAGCGAGCGTTGAGGAGTGACTCACCGCGTCCAACCGGCGGCAAACATCATTAATTATAGTATTAGCCGCGTTACTCCCCCCATTAAACGCCTCGGCTTCCCCGGGCTTCCGTTCTGTGTGACGACTCGTTATGTCTGCTGGTGGCCATTGTGCGTTCAGCGGAAATTCAGCCCATTTTTCCCCTTTTCTTTTCCTTTTTTTTCATTATTTCTGCTGCTTGGCATGAAAACGACTTAATGGCTTTGTTGGTTTTGCTTTCTGACAGCGATGCTATTAACTCGGCAGAACAAAAATGGCAGGGGGTGCGCGAAAAAGTTTGTTCCAAATGCTAGACGTACACTTTGGGGTCACTCAGCTGTTTTCGTGAAAAACAAGGACATTTCTGGCTGTTACATAATTACAAAAAAGGGTTTTCTAACCATCAATTAGCCTTTAAACTTGAACTTGGATCAGCGAACACAACGTGCCATTGGAACCCAGGAGTGATGGGAGTGATAAAGGGCCATTGGAACCAGAGCTGATGAGTTGATAAAGGGCCATTGGAACACAGGGAGTGATGGGAGTGAATAAAGGGCCATTGGAACCCAGAGTGATGGAGTTGATAAGGGCCTCTGTACGCCTATGAAGAGATTCCATTAAAAATCAGCCGTTTCCGGCTACAATAGTCATTTACAACATTAACCCCATCTGTGCTGGATTTCGCATCCATTTCATTTTATTTTAATGGACAAAATTAGCTTTTCTTTCAAAAACAAGGGTATTTCTAAGTGACCCCAAACTTTTGATGGTAGTGTATAGTATATCTTCTGTAAGTAGTGCAAAGGTTTAAACAAGTGAGCTTATCCATACGCTCCTACAAGCGGGGGTGGGGATAGCATCCTGAAGGGGGGACGGGGCAAATACATACGGGGTATTCTGCAGGACCCCCAATGTATTTGCAAGTAGGACATTTAAATAAATTTAAAGGGACCTCTCAGCGATCTTTAAACTAACGCTCCAGACTCCCTATCCTATGTAAAATATTATTATTAAAAATAATAATATAATAATAATAATAATATAAAACTAGATAGCCTTGAAGGCTTGCAATCTATTGTGCTTGATTTAGCCAATAAAGGCATCATCATTACCAGGTTTGCTCTTTTTTCTTTCTATGGCTGACATGGAGCTTTACTGACTTTACTTTAAAGGAACCATGTAGTTCCCGTCGGTCCTTTTTTAAAGTTTATATTGGAGTTGATTTTGCGCGATAAGCAGCAGCCGGAGTAACAGGGATTTCAGGACTGAACTCTCTCTATGTGGTCTTCTCTGCCCCGATGTGACGCGTTGTGCTGCTTAGCAGATCTGCCCCACATGGGGTGTTAGTGAAGCTTTTGGTGAAGGCATGGAAAGGAACTTTTGCGGACACCCTTCAGGACACCGCGGTGCAGATGGCTGACGGCTGTGGGCATGATCTATATTTAGGGCAGAGGGAAGAAGGTGGGCTATGGGTAACCCGAGAGCTTGTTGCCCCATGAGGATCAGTGGGACTGACACATTCCCAAGTGAAAAATAAACCACAGAGAGAAGGCAGGGACTGGCGGACAGGAAGAGGGTCCGAGGGAGGGGGGCCGAGAGGTTCTAACATACTGTATGACTGCCTGGTAGAGAATTATCTGACCCCCACTGTGGATCTGGAGCTGGCAGATGTTGGGTATGGCGCGCATGCACTTTGGTACGAAGAAGAGATCTCCTACAAGCAAAGGCGCTGAGGGTCAGGGAAAGAGGCAAATGCATATGGCGGAGTCTGTAGAGCCCTCCATGCATTTAGAAGGGGGGGGGCAAAATGCTGATCATGTGCATTAAAGTGTGTACGACGGCCGGAGTATCCCTTTAAGGTTTAAATCCATGGATTTAAAGGGACTGAGTTTACCTGTATCACCCCGAACAGATGTACGTCTATTCACTAAAGTTGCCGGAGAGTTGAGACGAGTCCGGTTAAGTAGAAGGTTTGGGAGTCGTCGTCAAATTCATGCAGAACAGAAATATCCCTTTATAAAAAAAATATAAAACGGTAGATCGGGGGTCCCCATTAACCAGACTGGAGCCAGTGGGGCTCCTTTCTCTGCCCCCTCGTTGGCGTTTTTGTTTCGTTAATTAATATAATCTGATAGAGAGCGGTCCGGACGTCAACGTAGATATGGAACGGCTGCAAATCACATACCCGCTTCCAATCACACCTCCAAATATCTGGCTCTTTCCCAAGCTCACAAGCTGAGTGCCCAAAATCATCTGACGGAGCGGAGTGATGACGGAGCGGAGTGATGACGGAGCCGAGTGATGACGGAGCCGAGTGATGACGGAGCCGAGTGATGGCGTCACGTTTTCCGTAGTGTACGGCTTAACCCCTCGGTATTATTTAGAGGGTTTTCGGTCGACCTCCTCGTCGATGTGTGAGACAGCTGGACGTTTAGCTAAATCCAGATACACACAGTGGCTAAAAGTGGCTGGATATATGTTTAGCGTTTGCATTTTTGGCCACCACACGCTATTTAAAAGTGGGAGGATGGGGTGGTTTTAGGTGTGAAAATGGTGCAATATACTACAATGGTGCAATATACTACAATGGGGGAGGGGTCCAACATTCTAGAGGGGCAAAAGAATAGAAAAATGAACCATAATATCCCACCAAAGTTCCCATGATTCATTTACTGCCTAAATCTTTTGGGGCGTGTTTCAGGCCACATAACACTCTAGGAAGAAATCCTCAGGGGCGTGCACGTGTTGGGTCATGTGACTCCACGTCATCACATGACAAAATCCCCACCTCTGAGGTCCAAAACCTACTGCTAATGATATTACAGTCAACCGGGGGGAGCAAAGAGCCAACTAAAGCAAAATTAAAACATAAGTGCCTGTATTCTGGAGAAATCACCCAATTTCCTACTGCATTTATTAAATTCCTCCACACAGTGTAATGGTCCAATCAGCACCATTTTATTTCATGTATAACCCCCTTGGATCCTTCACTAAAATAAGTATAGTATTTCTCCTGTCCCAGGACTGGAGATCATCCTTCCCTGAAAAGTAGTCCTCCATATACGTTCCATCAGTTCCACCAATCAGAACCCTTGGAACGTCTGCAGGGTTTACCTGATGTGATTAACGCTGCGGGGGGTAGGGGTAGTTTAGTTAGAACGGTTACTGGTTTTTGTTAGAATGCATGGGATAGAATGCACACCTTACTTAGTCTAAAAAAGGAATGAGCGTAAAGAAGACCTACGGAGGATACGAATGCGCAGGATCGAGTAATGTGAATCTTTGGATTGGATCGTTGGAATGTACTGGATGGGGTAGATAGAATGTACGAGGCTGAATGTACGAGACACAGATGGATAGTAAGAAGGAACCAATAAAGTCGCACGAAACGGAACACACATGCGCAACGGTAGAACTTTATGGTTGCTACGTTGATATCGTTTTGGACAGCACCATTAGAACGCCTAGAATGCTGACCCAAACATTCTTCTTCTCTCACTATGAGTGCCCGATCCCGTGTTTCATCGATGTCCCCCCAAAATGACTTTAAGGCCATTTACGGCAGGCGAGTTGAGTTACCGTCTTTGACTCATTAAAGGCAAACTGATTTTGAGGGTTTAGTCGATGTGTAGGATGCAGACTTGGTGACCAGACACTGTTACAGACAGGACCGGACAGGACTCCGACGGTCAGACTATCCTTCATCGTCTCACCAACGCAAGAAAAAACAATGACCTGAATATTCAGCGGGGGGGGGTGATAATTCCACACTATTCCATATTGTATCATCGTAAGAGATTCTCTCCGCTCCAAACTGCCTGGACATTTAATCAGCAGGTCACTGAATACCCCCCCTTGTTACATAATTACATCGTTCATAAGGTTCACCTAACCTTCCTATTCTTGATCCAAAAGAAGGCAAAAAAAACCCCTAATTAAGCTTCGAATTCTGCCATCGGGGCATTGAAAAAAACGTACACATTCTATTAACCTTTTAATGCCCCTTTTAAGAGAAAAGTTTGCGTGACTTTATGATGTTTTTATTTGCATTATTTTATAGTCTTTGTATCAGAATTAAGTTAACTTGTGCCATAGAAGGCAGTTTGCGAAATGCGGCCCCCGGAGGACGGCTCCAGAGGCAGATCGGGTGCTGCAGCCGGCGGCCGTATATTCCCAGCTTTAGTAGCGTAAAAGCATAGTGTGGAGCCGCGCATATCCAGCCGTTGGCTACCTATGTCATCAGGCGGCTGCTGGCCTTAAAGTGCCGGGGCTGAGCCATCATCACCAGTCCAGCCCAGAACCGACGCTTACTGGTTTTTAGAGCTTACGATCTAAAAGTAGGGGAGCATATTAATGGTGCAAATATTAAGGATAATTGATGCGGCAAAAGTTATGTTTTTCAAGGAATGTTTAGGTATTTGAAGGCTAGAAAGAGGAGGGCTGGGCCGGGCCGGGCTTCAATATGATGGGAGCAGCGTAGGTGGAAAGGGGAGCACAAGCGGTGAGGTAGGGCAAATGATAGAGGAGAGGGAGTCATTCTGTATCAGATGCTGAACCTCCTCGCCCTCCTCCCACCAATGGGAAATAAAACAGGACAGGCAGGACAGGCAGGACAGGACGAGGCATCACAAACAGTAGCCTATATTAAGCAAGACATATGGTAAAAAAAAAAACAACTAAAAATAACCCTGACAGCTGGCTGTAGGGTGAGAATCTAAAGTCCAGGGCAGCCAGGACCGCAGGAGAAGGGGAGGAATAACCATTAGTGGCGGCTTGGAGAAGCGTGGGGGTGAATACATGCCCTATACTTAAGTGTCTCCTCCAACCCTTGCCTGTCTCGTCCGCACTCCTCGAGTCCTCGCTTGCTTTGTCAATATCTGGTAAGATACACTTCACAAGCAAGATGGTAACTTATAAAGCCCCCAAAACACAACTCCTGCCTAAATCACTCATACTGAGGGGGGATATATTTACCCCCTGGAGGAGCAAACACACCGTGTCATTTGAGATACAGGTTTTTTTTTTCCAAGCCACCAGACACGATCGCTTGCCAGAAATGTCATACTTTGGCTATCTGCCTGGCCTTTTTGCCCTCTAGCTGCACCGATTGCACAAACTGCCCCCATAAGCGTGTGCCCTGCCGGGCAGTTCCCGGGAGATGGGGCAGCGGGTGCAAGAATGAAACGCTGTGTTCCGGAATGCCATTATGAAATCCCCCCCCCCCCGGAGCGGGCTTTACCCGGGGCGGCCAATGAAAGAGTTAATAGGGAGAACCACATAGCTAATCGACTCTGCGTTCCACGTCTCGTCAGATCAGATCAGGAAAGGTTCTGGGTTTGAGGGACTGTAACCATTTTGACGGGGGGGAGGGCAGTAAAAGCGACCGATTTACAGAGTTTCTAGAGAAATTGAAACATTTTGCAACCTATATAAGAAAAAAATGGCCAATTCTGAAAGTTCCTTGCGTTTATGAGGACCTTAAGGCCTAGAATGAAATCTAGAAAGCATCAGGCGCACTTAGCGTGACTTAGATATTGTTTCAGTTTCTCGTGAAATTCCGGGTCACATTCACATACTTTCCATAAAATCATACGCTTCACTAATTACGCATAAAAAACCCCGCCCCATTAATCACATATTCACTAAATTGTGAGTTTGAAGAAGAGCTGAACATCTTGGATGTCACTTTGCATTACTTTGGCCAACTCCAGGGAGCTCCTTCTGGACGAAGGGCTGATCTGGCCTTGGATAATGTATATTTAATGTGGGCCAATTCTTTGGAAAGTTACCTTAATTAGCAATTTGCTTTTGTACTAATTAGTCATTTAATTTGGATGAGTCCTCAAAGAAAAGCATTTGTGATCCGCAGATCGATCGTATCCGTTCCGTCTACTCTGCGGAGAAACGAAGAACCTCGTAAGGTCCTGTGATGGACGTGGTCTTCAAGTCAACGCAATTTATCTTCTCAATAAAATAAACAGAGATCTTCTCTCTCCACCAACTCCCCCCCCCCGGTGTATGGACAACAGGTGGGGGGCAGGTCTGCCGAAAGAGGAGAGATCTCTATAAATAGCTTACGATTACCCCGGGCGTCTTCCACCCCCAGATAACCGGACTGACAATGAATTACTAATAACCGGAACCGTCTTAGATCCAATCATGGTGGATAAGGGATCCCGTTATCACTGAACCAGTCTCATTCCTCACACCGCCTGAATGTTCCTTCCAGGAACTGCCAAAAGTCATGGGGATATTAACCCCTGATAGACAAGAAGGCAATACTTTGGCCTAATGATGAGTTGCCGTCATTGGATCCCACCATGTTAACCATGCATTGTGCAGGGCCCACCACAGAACCTCTGGCAGAAGGAAATTCCGTCGTTGACCCTTCATGATGTTTAGTTGCATTTTATTGTTTTTGGTCTCATCACAACCCACCAAAAGTTTACACGACTGGATTTTTTTTTAGGCTTTCCCCAGGACGCTATCACTTTAAGGCCAGCGGCCTCATAACGATATATGCCGGATCAGCACTTTTTATGCCCAGTGGTGCCAGATCAGGTGGTACGGAGGTACAGGGGGCTGTTCGGTAATAAAATACTGCAATAAATGCACCTTTCGGTATCTGCATGTAAAATGGGGGGGGGTTTCTACATTCCGGTGGCTCCTCTGCTCTACGGCTTGGGAGCGCGGCTGACACGTCGGTCGATGTATAAATTCCGCGAGGTCTAGAATAGCTTCGGTGTCACCGAGCCGTGTAGCAGCGGCTGGCAGGTGCAAATGACATCATTATCCAGCGGACACTCGGATTAATAAGAGCAGAACTTTCATAATCGCAACAATTCCTTCCACCGTTGGAATCACAGAAGATTCCGAGCCGTTTTCATCCAAAATACAGCCAAATATTTAATTAAAATCTACTTCATGCTAATTTCAAAAAGAAGGCCAAATATCATTTAAAAATATTTAACCGTTTCAGCGTCAAAAAACACTCAATCGGTAAAGCCTACAGTTAATACGTCGACGTTTATGAAACATGTTACCATGGATACTTAAGTGTCCCCAAAAACAGGTGCAAAACGTTCCTCCCCCAGGGAAATGGACACAGATGTGATGAATAACGCCCGGCGACGGTGCCCAAAAACTGCCCCTCGTCAAACCAATCGAACCCCCCGTTACCTTCTAATTCGATGATAGCGAGCACGGCGCTGGTGATGGCTTCTCCCAAAGGGTTCCGGGCCACGCAAGTGTAAACGCCAGCGTCCTCCATCTTGGTGTCCCTGACGCACAGCGTTCCGTATTCCTCTCCGTCAGGATTAAGAGCTTCTTGGTTTTTGTACCAGTTGAGCGTCGGCTGCGGGTGCCCAGACAATGCCACCTTTAGCCGGATATCACAGCCGGTGCCGACTGCCGCATTTTTTAGTTTGCGGATAAACTGGGGGGGTGAGGGTTGCGAGTCCCCCGTCTCTGGCATCACCTTGGGACGTTTAGGGGGCATTCCTGGGCTTGGAGGCGCAGTTATAGTTCTTCCAAAGGTCCGAGATGGAGGCGCAGACGCGTCGGGGGCTGCCTCCCTGCTTTTGGCCAAGTTCATCATCACTTGGGCACGGTGCATGGCAAAACGCAAATTCTTATTTTAGTAGACGGGGCTAACGGTGTTGGGTGAACCTGGCGCGTAACCAAAGCTGGACTCGACGTCACGGGAATTCGCTGGGCCCTCACCTACAAGCGGCGGCGGCGACGGCGGCGGGGGGGGGTTCCGAAAGAACGGCAGACGTCAGGCTGAGCATAAGATTTCTAAAGGAAGCCGGTAAATGGAAGACGAGGCCAGAGCAACTCTACCTAATTTCCTTTTGCAGACGAGGGGGCAACAGCCTCAGGGTGCCAGGAGAGACCCCTAGGTGAAAACGCTCTATGAAACGAGGTCCACTTGATCCTGAAGAAGACCTTGGCCAGGTATCCGCAAACCCAGGTGCTTTCCTCTTCTCAGTCCGGCCTCTGGTGGTAGTTGCCCTCGGACATAACCCCCAGGTCTGTGCCCCCTCTTCCTTCACCCTCTTTCCTTCAGCCTGTCTTCTGCAACAGAGATTTCTGTAGACCTGCTGAGCGCTCAAATTACCCCCCTCCTCCTCCCTCACCGCACCGCTCCAAAAGTAGCACCGACAGCTGCCTCCCCTCCTGATATGTGACATAAGTTGGCTTTAACTTTTCATCCCCCCCTCCACTCTCCTTCCTCCCTCCTGTGTACTGTCCTCGCTCCCTCCCCGGCTCCCTTCTCCCCGTGCAAAGAATAGTAACTAAGCATAAAGTTACCATATTCAGACGGCGAGGGGAGCTCGGGCTAAGGCACGCAATACAGAGTGGAGAGGAAGTTATACGGTACTTTACTGAGAGAGTAGTAGATAGGTGGGACAGCTTTCCAGCAGAAGTGGTAGAGCCTAAAAACAGTGAGGGAATTTAAACATGCATGGGATAGGCATACGGCTCCTGAATCTAAGACGAGACCAACGACCGATTAAGGTTTGAGTCTTTACAGCAGGAGAAACGGGCCGAATGGGAACGATCTGCCGGAGAACTCTGTGTTATTACTGTGGATCCCTTTAATAATTTAGAAATAAGTCTCGTTTTGTAATTCAAATAAAAAAGCACGCGGTAATGAGATAAATGCACAGGGGTTTGTGCCAAATGGACCCCAATTTACATTAAAAAAAAAAAAATAGGGGCTGCTGTCCCTTTTAAACAAATCACTGTAATCACAGAAATGGTGATATCTCCATTCTAATGGGATTTCATATAAAATATTTGCTTATAAACTGGCATTTATTTGTTTGTTCAAATAATATTTATTTTTTGCACCAAACGTTATGCCCAGTACGGAGTTAATATTAGTAAAAAGCAGCAAATTTTCTTGATGCCACCCCCTGTGCCAATGCAGAATATTGCGTTCCCGGACGCGACTTTCTCTATGATTACTGTAAATATCATTAATTCCAGAGACTTCACAGTTTAATGTCTGAATTAAAAAAAAAAACAAGCAGCGGAAATTCGTCACCGCGTTGGGTGGATTTATGATTTTTGGGCCAAAAATGTCTATTCAAGGGTTCATAGGATGGGCCTTATCTCCTAACTGGGTCACTTAGAGTTGGGGGGCAACAGGCAGTGGCGTCACTAGGGGGTTCAGCGGGTGCGGATTACACCGGGTCACACCATCAACGGGGTGACACCCGAAGCTGCCGTCCCATGGTGACCAGATGTGACACAGATGTGATGAATAAGGCTTACCGAATAAAGGTCGAATAGGCAACGAAAGCCCCCCAGAGGTTATCCCAAGATAATTTCCTGCTCTAAAACTATTGCCATAGCAGCAGATTTAAATGCTGATCTCAGTAAGACATGGTCTGGGGCACAGCAGACATCAGCGCAGATCTAGGGTGCCCCCAGAGGTTGTTCTCGGTACTGCACGTGTGCCACTGCTGACTGCTTGTATCAGAGAGACGCCGGATAAAAAGTCCAATAAGTGAGCGCCGTGGCAAAAATAACAACCATATTTCACAAGCAAAGGCGTAAAATGACCAGGGCCCAATACCGAGCCGGTAATCAGACATACGGAATAATTATGAGGCTTTATTACTGTACCATAGCCTGCCATGGCAGAACCCCGCATGATCATACATGTTACATAGTGCTTTCCGGTCATGAATATAAAAATAGGGGTTAGGGTAAGTCTTATGTCAACAATGGGCCCTTTTTACCTTTTTTTTTTATTAATTATACATTTTTACTTAGAGACCCCTCAGAGACAGCCGTTGCTGTCCATCGTGATATTTTGGGTGACTTTCCCGGC
>VKOC01002352.1:0-31822 GCA_009364415.1 Spea multiplicata | reverse complement strand
CATAGCACTGCCTTGTATGTAACGTCCAGACAAGTATTTCCACCCAAAGAGATAGGAGGTTCAGGTCACTTATTGATCCATCACTAGGTCACAACAGCACAATGAAGCAGATATCTAGCACAAGAGGAGAGAGAACCCCAAATGAAACGCCACGTGTGTTTGGCACGTAATCGATGGCACCCAACTCCATGATCCCAACACAGGTGTTACCAATCAACTGAAAAGCCCTGACTCAATTTAGCAGTCAGGCGACATGTGGTTGTGGGGATAGTGGGGTCAGGTTAGATAACAGGTTTCTAGCTGCGCTCGCGCCGCTGAGTTGGCTGCGCCTTTTGTGCTCGAGGGTGTCTTGAGCCACTTAGTTTACCGCGTTTTTGATTGCCTTGCACTTGAGGGTGTCACGTGCTGCGCTCGCAGCACCTGTGGAGGTGCGTTTCTGTCATACCTACATAAATTCCACGGGTTTCCAGCCTGGCCCAAAAGGGTTTTTGCCCAAAAATTGTGAATCAACACTTCTATTCACCACCTGAATGAGTCATCAAGGATTTCAAGGGGTTAAAATCCAATAAGGCATTTATATTACAGTATGGATACATAGGGTCCACTCCCTGATATAAAACCTATGTATTTCCAGCCAGGCCCAAAAGGGTGATTGCCTACAAATAGGGTGCGAAGTGTGCTTTCAGCCAGGTATTAACCATTTTGAGTAAGTAAGAATTTCAAGGTGTAAAAATCGATTGAGGCACTCACTTCAGACACTTCTTGTATGTTTATGGAGGTGCCTCGGGAATCTCCTTGTGAGTATAAATATGTCTGTTACTGTATAGTGTTATAATGTGTAACTGTATGTTAGTGTATGGCAAGGCTCGAAAAATTGGAAAATAAAACCATGATCGAGGAAGAAATAAAAAAGCTGGCTACTAGACCCAAACCAAATTTTTCAACCCCTCCGTTAAATGATTATTTGGAGGGAAAATGTGCATAAGTGAAAGCATTATAACTATAGGCAAAAATTAGATTCATATGGATAGTCAATGAGAATATTCAGTCAACTTAAACCAGACAGAAGCTGTTGTACAATTGGAGAGCGGAGAATCATCAATTCCAGGTCAGCAAAAGTTGCTTATTGTGCATCCCACTAAGGAGAGCAAGATATAGGTAGCAAAGGGGTGACTCTTTACAAGTAAAGGAACACCTCGGCAACACCACATACTTTCCTACAGGTGCCTCAAAGGGTGACTTCTAATATATTGAGGCTACCTCGTGAGGAGGCAGTGATAGAGATGGTTGCACCAGTCTTCACAAAGCAACCTGAGAGAACAGCTACATAGAACAGATGCTGAAAGGTGACCCTTTAGGAAGAAGGGAATGACATCAGTCATTTTGTATTGACATGTTTTCAGCTCTTTTTTGTTAGAAGGCTCAATATAGACTGGAAACTCCGGGACTTGGGGCACCTGGTGGGATGCAGTGGCCGGAGTATTCTAAAATATAAGATATTACCAACTTGCTCCTTTTCTGCAGCAGCTGGATAGAAGTATTAGAAAGGTACGTATCCTGACCGCTCTTTTTTTCTCTAAATATTTCTTTGTGCACGCAAGCCTAGCCCAGGTGGCCTGGGAGCACTAATTAGTCAAGATGGTTTTTGGATTGGCCACGCACCTACTTTAGCTGTAATCTGCAAGGCTTGGAGGTGGGCTATGTAGTCATTTAGGAAGAATGTCTGTAATAACATACCTTAACAAACTAGTAAAGCTGTTTTGACAAGGGAAAAAACAGGCAGTTGTTGTACTGGAACATCTCCCTAAACTGCTCCCACTCTGCTGTCCAGCACACTTGCCAACCTAATGTACTGTCCCCCCGAGAAGATACCTGGAGGACTCTGTGGACAATGCTGAGACAAAACCATGTTGGATCACAATTTCATGTACCCACACACATTATAGATTGTTCAAGAACAGACAGAGCTTTATTTTGATTTTAAATGAATAATCTAACATTTAGTATGGATATTACATTAAAATAATGAAAATATTTGCAACAATCTTAACACTGACCCTAAACTAGTTTATTTGACCAAAATATCTTAATGTAAGTGTCTTGACTTTGAATACCCCACACAAGTATGTTTTGTTTATGGTTTTTAGAAGTTATGAAGCACAAAAAGCAACACACCCATTCCTTTTTCTAATGTTCAACTTTTATTTTGAGAGGCCTATGTCTCATTTGCAACGAAAATGTATTCAGCTAGATCTCCATATCACAGAAATACCCCGCATGCATAAGCTAACCACCACGCTGGCACTCCAGAGACGGACAGTAATGTCTGCCGCTAGATGAGCAGGCTCGGTTGGGGAGATCAGGGATTTCCCTCTAACTGGCTTAAAATCAATCGAGGGAGCGGGAGGTCTGTTAATGCAGACCTCCGATCCTGATCCCTTGCGACACACGCGGCAACTGATGCTGTGCGTCAAGATTTGATGTCATATCCCGGCACACAACACTGAAGCCGCGCTCACCACCTTCTGTGCTCACCGCACCGAAAGGACACAGAAGAAGAAGAGCCAAGAGGAGGAAAAGGATCTGTAGCGGGGAAGGTAAATGTGTGAGAGTGATGTAAGTGTAGAGGGATAGCATGGCATAGGGAGGCTGTAATCACACTTCGATCATGCCCAGATAGCTGCCTGGACATGATAGGAGTGTAATTGCTGTTAGCAATTATATATATGTATATTATATATTATATTGTTATTGATTTTTTTGTCCACTTTTTTTGTCCACTGTTATTAAAAGTAAGAAACACACCAAAATTGGACAAAAAAATGCTAACAGCAATCACACTCCTATCATGCCAAGTCAGCCATGCTGGAATCTGTGTATACCTGGGCATGATAGGAGTGTGATTGCTGTTTATCATATATATATTGATATTGTTATTGAATTTTGGCCAATTTTGGTGTGTTACTTTTAATAAAAGTGTGGGGGTCATTTTCGGTTTGGGTTTCGGCCAAGTGAATGCAAAGTATTCGGTTTTGGTCCAGAATATTCATTTCGTGCATCCCTACTATGTACTAAGCCAGACACTGAATTGGTAGGCCTACACCACATCAATGTTTGGCCTAGTATATAGTGATAAGGGTTATTGCTGCATTATTGCCAATGTCTGGCTCAATGTATAGTGATAGGGATTACGCTGTACCACCGTCAATGTTTGCCTCGGTATATAGTGATAGGTGTTATGCTGTACCACCGTCAGCATCGGCCCAAGACATTGCGCTGTGGTGAAGTGTGACATGCCGCCTCCCCATGCGTGAGCGCTGACGTGATGCCTGACGTCACCGCGCTCTCAGGGAAACTAATGCTGCCACGCGAGAGCTGACCTCCAATCACGGAGGAAAAGATGCTCTGCGTAGCGTGCATTAGGTCCGCAGACTACAGACAATAATAGCTTGCTGCTGGCTGCAGCGTCCTAAAGCATTTCTTGGGACGGCAAAGTGCCATCTCTTCAAAAGTGCCTCAGTATATAGTGATAGATGTTATGCTGTACCACCGTCAATGTTTGCCTCAGTATATAGTGATAGATGTTATGCTGTACCACCGTCAATGTCTGCGCCAGTATATAACGATAGAAGCTATGCAGTTTTAAAGTGTGTGTATGCAGGGGGTGCCACATACAGGATCCACCCCAGGTGCCAAATACTCTAGGTACGCCCCTGGGGTAGGCACACCGAAAAAAGGAAGATTGTTCGTGCAGAAGTTCACCGGCAGCGGCGATGTGAGCATAAACAACCTCCGCTGCCGGCACGTCTGCAAGATGTGCTTTAAAATCTCCCTTGCCAGGACTCCCCCCATGGAAATTCCTGGCAAGGGAGATTGTTAAAGCACATCGTGCAGACGTGCCGGCAGCGGAGGTTGTAAAGACTTGAACGTGGGGGAAAGAAGCGCGGCCTATATTCGGGCCAATACGGTATATATATTTTCACAAGTATGCTAGACTTTTGTGGGAGACTTCCAGAAAATCTCTGAACAGTAACCATCAGTCCCAAAAGGGTATTTGTATACTCTTGGGTTCCCAACATATGAGGAAGAATATAGTCATAAAATAGCAATAGCAATAGCAAAGTATGGGGCTCAACCACACTTTATTATAAATAAAGAAAGTAAAATTAAGTAGGCAAATTACAGACTTGTGTTTAGTTTTAGATTTTTATTAATACTGGAAAATTACATTTGGTCATCTGTAAGATAAAACATAATGATATATAAAAATAAATGCCATTTTAAATTGTGCAGCTAATATTAAACATAATTTGTTAGGTACAGAGATAGCTATAAATATATTTTATGTAAGCACAAATTGCAATCAAATCACGATTGTTTGTGTTTTTATGTTATGGAAATATGTATTAATATTTTGAAATAAATGTAATTGTTTGCATTAGATTTTAACAGATAATCAAGCTAAAATATTTTTCAAATAATTTTCAAATGAAAGATTATAAAGCTTTTCCAATCAATGAATATAATTCTTTATTTTCTGCAGAATAACCGTGGCAAGCTCAATGACCTCCGCTTCCTTTCCTGATGGCATACTATCATTAGGAATGCCAGGCCACTCGTGAAAATTTGGATACTGGCTTTTCTGCTCGTCTACTCCCTTTTTTTGCATCTGTAAAACAGTTTTGCTAATGCTATGAAGACTGCTACAGTAAGTGGACACAACGTCTGCTAAAAGTCCAATGCTGCTGTTTTCACGTGTTCCAATTTTTCCATGTTTCATATATTGTGCTGCAAATAAAGCTTTCTTTACAGCTTGATGCACTTTATAAAACACCCATTCAGTATGGTGATGCCCAACATCATGTTCTGCAGCTCTGAGATCACACTCAGCTTGCTTCAACCATCTTTGAGCTTCTTGCCTATTAGGCTGGGTACTGCTTTTGTAGTATTCCCAGAAGTTGTACTCACGTTTGGTCCTCTGTGAAAATGTTTGTCGGTATGTCCTGTGGGCCGAAGCTTCTCTGTCCCACTTTGCCCACCACCCTGAAAAGCCACTGGAAAAATTGGGTTGGTAAGCCGCTGAAGCTCCACTTCTCATTTTTTTGCCTTCTTTAATTTCTTGGATTTTCTGCTGCAGGTACTTGCAAATTTCGTTTGAAAGTTCCTTTTGCCCAATGTTCTTATCTGGGTGATATTTAAGATAAAGACGTCTGATGGCTTTTCTTTGTTCATCCTCGGGCAGGTGCCGTATTTGTTGCAGACACATGTCAATCTCTTTTTTAATCTCTTCCAAGGATGCGTCATACCATTTATCATTATTTGCTTCTTGTTGGCTTGGATTCTCAACCAATACCAGTGCTGTACTATTGTGACTATGGTTTCTTTTGAATTGATACAAATCAAATATGCTAACATTGACAAAGTAATCTTCGCCAAGCTTGATGCGGTACATTTTTAATTCACAGTTATCATATTCTTTGGGTTCCAGTTCATCTATTATTATTGCATATTGGTAACAGCCTGCTTCTGAGGAATGCATGTAACCCACATAGTCACCCACTTTGAAACTATTCAAAATGCTCATATCTAAAGCATCATACCATTCAGTAGGAACTTGTTCTCCTGGGTTTGGAAAATAACTTTCATATTGTTCAGTATTGTTATTCCATATATGATTTTCCTTAAGGACAGCAACTATTTCATCTGGATTCTCACAATTTAATATTTCCATAAAAATTGTTATTGATCTTTGTGTAAACATGTAATCCATTAGACTGTTAAGTTCTCGAGCAAGGTAAGAGAGTACACGAATTTGTGATGTCTTGCAGGTTGCAGAATCATGATCAATGTAGATTGTACATTTCTTTTCACTATTTTGGGGGATAAAAACAGGTCTACGCAAATGTGTTCCTTCCAATGGCTTTCGTTCATAAATAAGCTGAGTAGTAAGTTTACAACAGCATTTTACATCTATGTTTATAAACATAGTGCTAAACTTTGTAGATTCCACATTTTCTGGCAGTTTTCCATCGAACTGACTCCGCAAAAGAGAAACAAGAGCCTTGTGAAACACTGGGGAAACAAAAAGATCCTTTAACTGTTTCTTAACTGGACAGCTTTCTCCAAACGTGCAAAAGTCTTCCGAGCTGACGTTGATAGTTTCTACTGTAATCGCTGAAAGTAATTGAGGACGCATATCCACTGGTAAACATTTGATAAGCTGCTCCTGTTTGTCTAGGTCAGGGATGACAAATTCCATGTGCTGAAAGCTAAAAAACATAAATGTATTGCTTACTTGGCATGTTAACTTGTGAGATGGGCAGTTGTTAAATACAAGGGTGGAAGAATCATATAGCTTTCCATCAGTAGCTAGAAGATAGAGTGTCTCAACATTTTGGAGGTCTTTTGTTTTTCCCTCTTCTAGGAGATGAAAAAGATTTTTTGTAGCAGCCAAAACTGTTTTTTTCAGGTTAGCATGTAGGCTTTCCTTGTGCGTAGTATCTTGAAAGATTGTTGAAAGCACCTGCGCATAGTGAAAAACAGTAGCCTCAGCCTGTACGCCGATCCTCTCAAAGAGATTATAAAAGCATGCAAGGGACGGAGGCAACTTGAACAGGTAAGGTCGGAAATGGTTTTCATTTGAAAGATTTAAAACAACCTTTGATGATTCTGACAGGTCTTTGTCATCTACCAAAATGAAGGGCACATCAGCAAGCATGGTAGCATCAAAAGAATCGTTGACCTGTAGGAAAGCATAAGATTCTTGGAGGACATGTCTTCTTGTTTCCTGTAATTGAAAGCTTTCACATGAAGCTCCGCAAACATTTTTAATATTCTGAACCACTAGGTCCACTGGAGGCTTGAAGACAACGCCACATTTAGCTAAAACGTTCATCTCTTCAGGTTGAAGGTGTTTTTGAGGATTTATCAAGGCAGTTGAAGTCCAGGTTAATTTTTCATATTGTTTCTTTAAATTCAGCAATGACCCTTTAAGTGCAACTGTGGTGGTATTCTTTGAATATGGTGGAAGAAAGCTCTTTAACTTGTCGTCAACATCCATTGGGAAAATGAATTTGATTCTTCCCAGTCTATTTGTAAAATCAGTGCTAAGTTCCTCTGCATTCATAGATAACAAGTAATTAAACAGACTTGTCACCTTTAAAATCAGTGACTTTAATGAGCAGTTACCTTTTGAATCCATTTCAATTTTGGTTGCCGTCGTAATGATGTCTTCTTCTGTAAGCTTGTGCTTCATGCCAAGGTCCAGTAACAAAGAATGAAACGGAGATCCATATCCATATTTTTGGAACTCCTCAATTAACTTATCAGGGATAAATCTTGACTCAAATCCCAAAATAGAGAATAATTTAGATTGATGGTCATAAAATTGTGAGATCTGACAAAGTGTGCCTTGTCTGTTTTTTATTACCTTTAGTGGTTTTAGAGCATTTGTAACGACTGGTTTTGTTTTAATGTATTCTGGACAGTGTTGCATTTTTAGAATTAGTTTTAAAACTTGCAGGTATTCCTCTTCATGGATGGATGGCAAGTGGAGGAGAATAAATTCAGTTAAAAATTTTACTTCATTGAGTAAAGGGATTTGCATGAATGTAGATAATTCTTTATTGAGAAAATTATTCTTAAGGAAAATTGCTTTTGGATCTAGCTCAAAAAGTCTTTTGAACTCCGCCAGATTCATGCTGTCAAGAATAAAGATCTTTTGACACATATTTAAACATTGCCTTTTCCCTTGGAAGTTCTCAAATAAAGGTAAAGCTTGAAGTTTGTGTAAGAAGTCCTTCTTGTTGTCTGACACTTTTAAACCTTTTAAGAAAAAACTCAGAATATTGAAAACTTCAAGGTCATTAAGTTCATCCCAATCAAGATCTCTGGTTTTAGAATATAGTTGCTCCAGTACTAAATAAGCATCTTCTGTATTCAGGCAGTAAGGTGAGATAAAAGAAATGAGTTCCGAGGGTATCATGGAATAATTTAATTTGGGGAATCCCATTGTAAAAAGCAATGGAGCTATATCAGAATGGCCACATAAAGTACTTTTGAGATTCACAAGAGGAAGAAGCTCTGTTTTGTTGCCGTGCTTTTGATTATAAGCTGGTAGAATGGCCCAGTCATTAAATAAAGAAAGAATGTCTTTAAACGTTTTTATAGACTCTTCCTTTTCGGCTTTCCTCAGTATCGCACTTTCAAAGAACATCCATAGTGTTTTAAACCAGTCTTTTTCACTGTCAGGCAGTGTAGGCCATGCACCAGAATTTCCAGGAGAGATATGATATGTCTCATTTAGATGTTGTTTTATGAAACGTTCAGCATCTTGGATAGTTAACAGTTTTAGGAATCCACATTCTATTAGTTTATCGGTGTACCCTGTGCAGTGCTTTGCAAATAGGTGTTTGCATCTTGGGAACAGCAGACTGAATTGTGAATAATATTTCTTTTTATCTCTGTCGAATATTTGTAGAATGCCGTCTTCAGTTACCAAGAGGGGTGCACCTTGCAGATCAACTGTTGCTTTTTGGCTAAAGCCTACTCTACAGCAATACTCAAAAAGTATTTTGTAATTTCCTTCTGTTTTGAGGAGGGTTTCGGCAACATGCATGGGTAGGCTTTTCCCTTTTGAATGTAGTGGGACTTTTCTTAGGAAATTACACAATGTTTTAGGGCTTAGTTCCAGAACCTGTACACCAGCAGCTCTGAGCTCTGAAAATATGGATGTGGAGTTGCTATTATATGCCAGCTTCATGTTGATTAAATTTAAAACAATGATCAGGCTCTTTTTTTCAGCCATTCCATTAGAGTCATTTAGAAAATGTGGCTCTTGCTTGATGACCCCATGACCAATGTTTGACCACTCCACATGTACTGTCATCTGGTCATGTTTGTAGTAGGTTTGTGCCTTTGTTATCTGCACCCTGTATACTGGAATAAGCTTTTCTTGTTTTTCCACGATAGTCCTGTAAACCTGGTGAACCATAGCTTGCCACAAAGTGGGAACACCTTTTGTAACCCTAGGAAAGTAACTCATAAAATCATTTAAAAAACGAATTTCAAATGAGGAAAGTATTTTAAAAACAAGCGTTTCTCTTCCTTTAGTCATGTATTTTCTTAGGCATCTGAGAAGGTTTACATACACGGGGGGTATGATACTTGAAAGTAGAAACATATTCCATTTGGTCTTTGGACATTCACCATCCTCCTTGCAGATGTCCCTGCGTGCAGAATCCACTAGAAAGTTTCCACTGATGTGCACAGGGAGTCCCGTCTCCATAGGAAGTGGCAAAGTACAGAACGCCCTACCTTTAATTGAATGATTGAGCCTTACAGCCACAGCAGCGTGTGGGACAACAATTTCATCCAAGCTCTCATAAATGCTATGTAGATCAGCAACCATATTTTCTCCGTCAATACCAATTTGTTTAGCAATAAGCCAACGTGTTGGCTCCTTGGAACCACATACTATTTTTACTTCATAAGATACGCTGAGTGGAATAGCGTCAAACACGTGTTTGTAATCCTTGCCAAGATGGGATAGTTTTTGTTGAAAAGTAGAAATGTCGTCTTCAGAAGAAGAGTCTTTTTCAGATGAAATAGAAAGTATTTCCTCCATGTCCCCTGTGTGTGAAATTTCAGAGAAAGTAATTTTTTTAATGTTATTCAAAAACAGTATCATGCTTTCTGCGTCATGTTCTAATTCCCGGCACAGTTCCCTGATGTCCTCTAAAGAGGTTGTGTGAGTAGCAATCCTGGATTTTCCTACTGTTTTTGCCATTCTTAAAGGCAAGCGAAAAATTGTTCCCTTGTCAAGGTCAAACATGCCAGGAAGAAAAGTATTATAAACATCTTTAAATGTTTCCTTGAATTCGTGACCTAGCGTGAACATCCCCCCTGGACTGTCAGAATCAGCAGTTGGCAAAAAGGTACAATTAGGGTCAAAGATACACATGAGGAGATCTTCAGTCACGAAGGAAGGGCAGTCAGTTATATGGTAAACAGCATTGAAACCAAGTCCAAATTTTCCAGTTTTGTCCAAACGATCTCCTTTGCCACCTATACCAAGCATCTGAATCCCATCAATATCTTTAGAGGCAAATGTCTTGTTGTTGTATATGCACAGAGCCGGTCCTTGCAGTGGATTCCAATCTAACCCAAATGTGCTCACTGTTTGGTGTGTCCTGCTATCCAGCACAAAGTGAATTTCTGTAGCCTCTGAATCATCAGCATTCTGAATAAGTTCCTTCAATATGTCTTTTTTTGCTGAGTATTCACTTATAATGTTCTTGATACGTGTGGTTAGGTCCTCCTTTGCTCCAAACTTTGAAACCCAAAGAGACAGATCAGAAACTTTCATTCTTTGCAAGGTATGATGAATCTTTGTTTTTATCCCCAATTTTAAAGCCACACGACGTGAAATAAGATCGTGGCAATATTGGAAGTCTTTGTCGCAAGGAAGCCATGGGGTATCATCAAAGTAAATTTTATCAAGGTGCAGCAATACACCTTGTTGATCGGGTATAAACATTTTCTGAAAAGTTAAGCCACAGGAATCGGCGGAGTCATTAATTAACGTTCCACAATGAGTTATTATATTTACAGCTACCCTCAAGTCATCACTAGGGAGGGGTTTTTCCTTATGTTTCATAGCCATCTTTTTCAGGGCAGCGGTATACGTCTTGACTGAAAATTCTTCGCTCAGCTCAACACAATTCCATAGGCTATTGAACTCTTCATACTCTTTTGGCAATTTATACAGATAAGGGGAAGCATCGAAAGGCAATTTTCGTGCAACAGAATCCAATGAAGCAAAATCATGATCAACATAAATGAAATGATTTTTTTTGTCTATTTTCTTTCTTATGTCGGCTGCTTCATTTGGTTGTTTTTGTATCAGTTTATTTAAATACATGTAACAACTTTTTGCAATCTGAAAACATCGTCTTTTGTCTATCAAGTTGGATATGCGGCAAATTTGCATCAGTTGCGAAAGCACCATTTCAGAAGTAGGGGGCTGATCAAGGCCTAAAAAGGAGAAAACTGTGTCAGAGACCTTACTGAAATTCTCAATATGCTGTGGGCTGAGAACTGGTTTGATCATGCTGATAAGATCCTTGAACTTGTAATGGTAAACGTCTGTTGATTTCAACAGATCAATTTTTTGCATCCCATCACACCAACTTTCAGGAGACGTAGCAGGAAGAAAAGTTATGTTTCTGAACTCTTTCTGAGATACATTGCTCATAGATTGGTGAAGTAGATCATTTAATAGGTCCAACACACAGCCTATCTGTTTTATTCCTGTGTTTCTATCATGTTTCCACACGTCCTTAATCCTGCAGGCTCTCTCCATTAGCTCTGCCATAGGAAGGGTATCCTTTAACATACCCATCATCTGTAAGCGTGACATTCTCTCGGGTTTCAAGAAACCAGCTCCCTGGGGAAAGCGGCCCTCCTCTTTACAATACAATAATGACGCTTTGCCTTGTGGATGCACCAGTTTTACAATAAACTGTAACCTTCCTTGTAAGGATGATGGGATACAAGGCTTTGATAACAGCAGGTCATCTATCTCTTTGTTTTGCATATCAATGGCATGAAGAATGAGAGCATTTCTATCTTCTGTATCTAGGAGGTGAAGATTTTCAAAAACAATCTCTCTGTAAAATCTTTCCCAATTAAATGAATTAAGGAGTAGTGTATTAAAACAGTCACTGCTGGTGAAGCCCTTTTTAACCCATTCTGGAAGTGATACTGCTAGATATGGTTTCTGTAGGACTGAGCTAAATACTTTTTTAGCAAGTTTTTCGATTCTTTTATCCTTAGTATTCTCTAACTGCAGAAAGCAAGCATGTTTTACAGTGCAATGTTGTTGGCCATTGCTGAAGAGAGAAGGAAGCTCATTTGCAAATCCAAATGCCACAGCTTGGTAAAAAGCTTTCACTGCTTCGGTGAACTGGCTCTTGACTTTTGAGATGTCAGGCCAAAATGTGTAATACCGATAGTCCTCTATAGTCCCGTTCTGCTGTAGTATTTGTAGTTGCGATAAAGCCATTATCAAAGCAACCAAGACTGCGTCACAGAGCAGTGTTTTGTTCCATTCACCCTTTTCTGTTGTATCCCACAAGCTCTTTCGATTAGACATAACGGAGAAAGATCCATTTAGGTGGAAAGGAAATCCAGAGGAAATGGGAAGGGGCAAGAAACAGAAAACCATCCCATTAAAGTCCAGCAAATCAGGGGCCCATTTATTTGTGCAATGGTTTTTCTTTAGTGGAAGGGCAACTCCTGCAACAGGAAGGGAAAATTTTGTTTTGCGACTCTCACTGAACATCCGAAAAGACCCTTTGATGCCAAGGCTGGGTTGTATCAGGTAATGTTTTTCTTCAGTTGACACCTCTGTTTGCACTATAAATTTGATTATGTCTGGCCCCATAACATCATTCATAGATACCCCTAAAATTTTTGATACATCTATTTGCTTTTTCTGGAGCAGAGAATGTTGAGGCACCTCTAGTATTTTCCCTCGTTCTCTTTGAACTTGAATGCGTTGTGTTTGTTCTTTCGGGCAGGTGTCTTCTTGAAGAAAACTTAATGTTACTCTTTGAACATTTTTTAAGAAAATCAGCAGAATGTCAGCTACATTTTCAAAGGTTTCCAAAAAACCTTCAATTTGCTCCTCATTGAAAAACTGTTGACATATTTGTGAAACTTCAGCTTCTGTTTCTGTCCGGAAAGGCAGGCGGATTAGAGTCCCCTCAAAGTTAAATGGCTGGTTAAGTTCACAGCCAAAAACATTGGAAAATGGTTGAAACTGATCAGGAAATATTTGGAGAACTTCGGGATTGTTTTGGAGGTTAAGTTTGATTCCCGGGTTGTTACCGTTTGGAATGTGCTTTTTCATGTGGTTAATGTTTGGGTCAAAAATTACAACATGTGAACCACTCATAATTGAGGGAGCATCTGTAATATGGTAGACTGTATTAAAACCTAAGCCAAATTTTCCAATCTTTGACCGTTTAGCTTCCTTAGTGGCTGCCCCTACACGGGTGATGTTGAGAAAATCATTGTCTGTAAACTTGCTGTTGTTGTAACACCAAAGTGCTGGCCCGTGACAGTTGGCCATGTCAGGGTCTATCAAACTTTGCCGTGAATTAGAATTTTGCCTCATATCCACTAAAAATTCACAAATGGAAGAATTTGCATCATCTGCATTTTGGATAATCTCTTTAAAAATTTCCACATGTTCACTGTACTCTCTCAATATATTTTTAATTCGCAGAGTGATGGATTCAGAGGGTCCCCACGGCTCAAAATATTCAGGCATTAGTACTTTTGTGCTCAAAAGCTGAATGTTTAGAAACCTGGCTGTTGCTGGGGAAACCTCTTCATGAACAACGTGATAGTCCATGTAATTAGAAGAAAGGTTATTGAAATGCCTCTTGTCCATGTCACAAAACAAACTAGTAGACAGTGCTTTCAATTGAAATCCAGATTTGTCAGTTTGTATTGGGATGGGGAGGTCACCTGATCCATGAACAGAATTTGTTTTCATCCAATCCAAGATGGATATTGCCAGTTTTAATTCCTTAGCTGTGCCAGGTGGAGAGTTTCTGCTCTCAATGTTATGTTTTAGGGTATAAAGTATCTCAATCACCTCACTGGCTGATAAAGTACTGCGAACACCACATTTAGCGAAAAGGTGTTTGTAAATTAGAAAATTTTCTGGAACTTTTTTCACATTGGAACTTAGATCTAAACCTTCTGGATAGAACAAGAAAATTTCACTTGGGCGAGAGAAACCCTCTCCGTTCCAAATGAGCATTTTTAAAAGATTATCGTGAAACTGCTCACAATGGTCCGCTATGTATTTGTAAATGTCATGCAATTTCCTATACAAGGAGTAGTGGTCAATGTTATGGCAATTTTCACTAAGAATCTTTAGATGTTCTACTACTTTTTCAGGAGGTGGTAGGTCATCCAAGCCAAGAATCCGACTTGCTGCTTCATTGAATTCACTTGTTAAATGCATCGAAAACTCCACTATGTTGCTGTAGGTCATATTTCTCAGCTCGCTTGGCTGACTGAACACAGTCTGTGATTTAGAAGAGTTCACTGGGACCCATGCAATATTGCAGAGTTTATTTAAATCTGTTCTGTTAAATTGTGATAAAACATTCCCAGTGTTGCAGACTTTGACAATAGCTTTTGCTTTCTTCATTTTCAATACATTATTTTGCTCTTTGTTTATGCTATTAGCAATCTGAAGAATATTACTTGGTGCGAGATTTTCAATAGAATACTTTAGTCCCAATGCCCTCAATGACATCAACACAGCATCTTCATTATAAGTTGATGGTGGAAAATTCTCTGGCTCAAGCAATTCTTGAAATAATTCTACTTTAGGATCAAAAAGAAGAGATGCCTGGGTAAGCTTCCCATTGCAAGGTATAAAATTAAGATTTTTGCACACACGGCTTAGATTATTGTTCTGAGTAAACAGAATTTGCCCATTTCGTAAAATCCACAGCATTGCATCGTGTGCTTGGCTTTTGTAGTTATTATATGAACCATGTTGAATAGCTTGAACTATCAGTAAAGCCACATCGGATGCAGTCAGCAAGGAGATCTTCATTTGTTGTAGAAGCCTACGGTCTGTTTCATCTCTACACCTTATTAGCACATCTGGAAACACTAGATTTTCGGGCACAGGTGGGATAGTGCATTTGTCCACTGCTCTTAGACTATAGGCTGGTACCATTCGAGAGCCAGAGAATTTAATGTTATTTGCAGAACAAAATATGGGTAGTTGGTGTAAAATGTTCTGTTCCTGGATAGTAAAGGAGAATGCTTGAGCAATGTAGTCACAAAAAACGTCAATGTGTTCTTTAGGTAAATAAGAAAATACTTGTACAATCTGTGCTACATTCAAATTGGAAAATGTCTTTAAAATATTATTTGGTGTGGGCAACAAAATGTACAGCTGAAGGTTTTTGTGCCACAGCCATGGGTTTTCATGCGCTACTATGATGCAGCCAACCTTCTTGAGTATCGTTGTCAGACAGTTATTAAGAACATAGGCGTCTTTCTCTTGAAACAGCAAAGTGGTATTCTTTTTTAACCTTGCAAGCTGAATGTCTGTAGAATTTTCTGTGACGCTGTCTAATGGAATAAGTGGCTGGTGTTCCAAGACATCTAAAATGTTGTCAGATCTTTGTAAGAAAGCCCAGAATGTAGAAAGCCATTCCACTGGTGGGTGAGTTGGATCTCTTGGATGCCAAGTAACAACATTGTCACCTCCGTGCCATGTTTCGGGAAGAGCTTCATTTAAGGCTTTGCATACAACCTCTTCATCAAGGCACACAAGATTCTTGTAAATTCCTGGGGGGGGGGAAAGGTTTCAGATAATTAATTCCTAATATATGTTAACCTCTTTACTATGCAGAATGTTAAACACAGTAAACTTGAAGGATAACTGAGAATTGAGTCCACGAGTATTAATTATTTATAAAATATAGAGTAATTATGTCTATAGATATTCTTTATATTCAATGACATTATCCTTGAATTATTTTTTTTACATTTACAGGCAACAGATAAGAGGAGAATCTTATTTTGTCAGTGTTTGCAACAGAATAGCATTTTGCTGAGAAGCATGTGCTGAGGGTAAGTAATTAAACTGATTAATTCATAATGATATAATGATTAAAAAAAATTTTATCTCTTTAAATGGGGCGTATCTTGACCTACTTAAACCATGGCTTGTTTCCAGGTTCATGTGTTTGGAAACACTTCTTAAACCAACAGCCCTATGAAAAGTGCTATTGAAAATACTTACGTTTTGAACCAATGGTCTTTAGATGATCAAGCATGTCACACGATAGATCTTCTGGAATAAATCTGCTTGTGATTCCAGGCAACAAAGTCCTAGTCAAATATATTTATTGACAATTGTTATAGCCTCTGTTTGGTAATTCATAAGTACAATTGCTCAAAAATGTTGTATGTAATTATTTTGCCTATTTATGATAATATAAAGTCATAAAATACACAAATAAGTAATGGTTTATTTGCCTTCCATTCCTCCAGAGAATTGGAAAGATTATATTATTCATTTTGTGTTTAATTATTACTAGAGACATGACCATGTGTATAGAAAAAACAGAATAGAAGTGATTTATCAAGGCCAGAAATTGGTGTCACGAGAAGTGTGATGTGTGTGTTTGAGTGCATCATGTGCATTAGAATAAGTGGTATGTGTGCTTGAATGTATGCTGGTGCAGCTGAGCATGGTATGTGTGTTTGAGTTCACACTCATGGTTAAGAGAGGTCAGTTTGGCTGAGGGTTAGTCTCACTGAAAATCCCTGTTGAAAACCCAGCAAATGATTTCTCCCTTCTAAAGAATACTGATGACATACATGAAATACACGACAGGTACCATGCATAAAACTGCTATTTAATTGGCATAATGATTGAATTGTTGCATGAACTGAATTACCAGCCTTTATACATGCAATACTACCAGACCAGAAGTGTCATTTAACTTTGTCAGGCTTTTTGGAATAAAAACCATGATATGATATACATAAGCACCTAAAGGGTAGCTGTGTTGGATATAAAATATTCTTTGTTTTTCTTGCAAGTTGTGTTTTCCTGTATTCTAATATTATTACAGTATTTATTTTGCCTCTAAGGGGTCTCAATCGGTTATCCACTACCCCATTGGATAAACTAGAATACTCCATGTAAAAAATGGAAATAGGTAGCTATGATTACATAACTGAGAAAGAAATCCTCAAACACCCCCCAAAAAAACATGCTTAAAATATCCCCCCCAAAAATACAATTTATAGCTGGAACAACCAGCGAACGCTGTCCAGCTCATCAAAGTGCGCAAGTGCAAGTCTGAGTTTAGTTTGTTCAAACTCCTCCTGAGATCCAGGATTTAACCTAGTGCAGTACACCCAGCAATCCCCTCCGAGACCACCTCCCTCACTACAGAGTGAAATATGACATCATATCCCAGCACTCTATGTCTTAAAGTCACACAGAGGCTTTTAATGCTGTGTGACTCGACAGACTATACCATAATGTAAAGAGTCCACTTGGGGAGATCGGAGATTCCCATTGTAACCAGCCCGTTGAGTAGTAAGGCAACCTGACACCCCTGGTTCTGACACCACCATAGGCCAGAATAAATTACTGTTGACATCTGGCTCAGTTGTGGCTTGACCCAGCTCTATTATTTTCAATAAATGTTTATGCTAATGCGAAGGCTTGAGCGCTGGTCTAGGAGCGTATTACTTTGTTCCAATGTGCTTTTCCTAAATGTTATCTTTAAAATTGACTTTTCATCTTCCAAAAATATAGGACATATTTGAGATTACACTATGTATCCTGGAGAGGACTGGCATCTTCTGGCCTGGCATGTAAAACAGAGCCCTTTGAACCCTTAGTCCCACTACAGTAAAAATCATGCGCACACTTACATACTCACTCTAACACACACTTACAACCAAACATCCTTACTCAATGAGACCTCATTGTGTGACCACACCGCATTACCCCCACCACAAATGGGGTCCAACTTGGTCCAGCCGTCTCTGTATATACCTCAATACAAGATGATATTTATTTGTTATATAATATCTCTGTCATTTAAACAGTATGTGTGTGCAATGCAAGAAATACCTTTAAGTCTAAGTCATGTATCACTTGAAGTTCGATGATTCCATGCTACTGCATATCATTTATAGATTAAAAATGGTCGTCTTAATGTCGCTTATTGCTTTCCATTCCATGGATTGTGTTACTTGTAATGATGATTGATGTCGTAATGCACGCTGTTACTGATATATCTGATAACACTTTCCCGCTTAATAATGAATTTTTTTTTTTTAAATGGTCGTATTGAAAGATGAAAAATTTTATGACTTACCTTGGAAAATACTGGCTATCAATGTATGCTACTCCATCATTATCTGTGTTCTGAAACTCTATGAAGGTCCCATCAGACAGAGGCAGAAGTTTTAGATTTAATAAGTGACTGTATTGCCCATCACTGATTACATATTCTAGGAGCAACATTTTTTTTTCATTTGGAAAGTCACTCCAATCAGTGTTATGCAAGAGCTTTCTAATATATGTAGGGGACACAATGTTCAGCTTTGCATTAGCATTTTCACACAACATAAGGGTTCTGTGGACATGTCCTGGAACCTTCACAAGGGGTTTTTTTAGTAACAAAAGAAGATCCTCTAAACATTTTTGCATGTTTTCATCCTTAGCAAACAAGAAGATGGCTTCAGCTGCAGCTACCCAGCATGTTTTATCAGCAGTCTGCAGTATTTTCTCATTCATCAGTGATATGGAGAGTTCTCTTGTAACACTATGCCATTTCCCTTTATGCTGCGTCTTACATGGGTCTGGCCAAATGCCATAAGCCACCTCAGCTGTAACTTTGCATAACATGACTAGGGTCATTACATTTTTGACTGTACATTTATAGACAACCGGTAGCAACTTTTCGATAAGAATATTGTTCCATTTAGCAGCTTCGTCATGCTGCTGATCAACTTCTATCCACTTAATGCTTCTTCTGTCATCAGATAGGTCAAAGCAACCATTAATGATTACTGGGAGTCCAGTTTGGTTTTCCTCTTTATCAGGAAGTGGCAGAACACAACACAGACGGCCCCCAAATGAAGCAATGCCTTCTTTCGTCAAAGGAAATGCCAGATCAAGAGATGGCTTGTTATATAACTTCTTACTCAGCTCTACAAGTTCAGGAAAGAGATTCCCATGAACTGTGTTGGTTGTCACGAGCCACTTGAATTTTTCTTCTTTTTCAGAGCTTTTCAGAGAAGTGACTTTCACATGCGTTCCTGTCGTCAAGTCAGCAGTAACAGCTTCCTCTAAGCTTTCCGTAGATACAGTAACTGTAATTAGATGTGTTACCACTCCATCACTCCCAATTCTCTTTAGAGATACAGTAGTAACATGACGAAGGAAAAGAAGACTGATGCTAGAATCGCTAATAAAAGAATCAAATAGCTCTTGAACTCTCTCGGAAGTATAGATATTGTCAGAAATTTCAGAGGGTGCAAGTCTAAATGGGAACCGAAAAACTGTCCCCTTAAAAAAGCCATTGTTTAGAATGTCATTCCAAGAACCTCTCCCAATGGCTTCCAAGACAGCCCGAAAGGGATTAAACTGGTCTTCCAACTGCTCTTCAAACTGCTGGCTTCTTTCTAGGTTCCACAAGAAGCCCCCTCTGCGGAATATAATTTCCTGTGGGTCCAGAATACCAATATTTTTACCACTGAATATGGCGGGGTGGTCTGTGAATTAGCAAGAAATAAAAAGTAGAACGTTAAAGTTAGAAGGCTCTGTTTTCCAAATACCTCCTCTTTAAATGTGATAAAAAATATAGTGCCTTAATAATTTGATCATCTAAAAAGGTAGAAGCTATGAAGAAAAGCTGTTTATCACACTTTTTATGTTTTAATACAACTGAATGTAAGTAATAGCTTAAAAGATTGTTATAATGCCAGGTAAATGTGTATGATATTTGTTTTAAATTGTGTAAATGTTTTTTTCTTATAATAGACTGAAACTATATGTTTGAAAAATCTGCATTACTTTGTGCTCAGTTTGCATTTATTTTACAAAATGGAAAATCTGTTAATAATAGAAGATCAAGTTATCTGTAAAAGGAACAGTTATACTGGGCAGGGAGAATGCATTTCTCCCCGGAAGCAGCTAGTGGGACGTGAACAAGTATATGTTTAATATGACACACATACCTGTAATGTGATACACAGAGTTGAACCCTAGCCCAAATCTCCCAACGGTATTTGGATCCTTGCGTTTGATGCTGTTTCCTGGCTTCTGGATTCCATCCCAATCACTTTCAGTAAACACTTCATTGTTATAAGCCAAAAGAGCAGGACCTAGAAAGAAACGTACTTTATAAGTTACACACAAGTTTAAAAAAAAATGTTACCTTATGGACAGTAATACCTCTACCTTAGAGTCTCCTAAAAGGCCTTCTTGCAATTTTATATCTAAAATTCATTTTTGGGTCTTTAGTTGTAGATTGGCCCAATAAAAGGGATCACCTTCAGCTAAAGACATGGGTACCAATAAAGGTATACCGCATTTGCACGATTATAGGCCGCACTTTTCCCTCCCACTTTACATATTTAAAATGGGGGTGCGGCCTATAATCAGGGTTTAGCGCAATTCATATTGCCCGACTCCCAGGACATGCAGTTCTGGGCGGTGTTTTTTTTTTCTTTTTCATTTATCCCTGCTGCGGGTAAGAAGCAGGGTTAGGATCCAGATTCCCCGCAGTGCTGCAGGGGACATGTATCCTTCTCTCTGTGGGGGCAGCTGGGGGACGTCTGTGGGATGCGCTCAGACCACCTCTGCTGCTGCTGGCACTTCCACCGTTGCTTCTATGACGGAGCGCCTGCATAGGAGCCCCGGCGGAAGTTGCGAGCAGCAGCAGAGGTTGTCTACACGCATTGCGCAGACGTCCACCAGCTGCTAGACATCAGGGAGTCTGGGGATATATTGGTAAGTGTGGGGGGGGGCAGAGTTGCATATCTAGGGAGCAAAGTGTTATATATGAGAGCATAAAGCATATCAGGGGTGCATAAAGTATATCAGGGGAGCTGAGTGGAACATCTGGGGGCTGAGTGGCATATAAATCATATCTAGGGGGGATAAAGCATATCTGGGGAGCAGAGGGGCATGTTACATCTATGCATTATGTATAAAGGGGAGGACCTTAAAATTACTATTGGTTTTCTGTTTGTATATAACATATCCTAACTGCATAATAGATACAAACAATGCTAAAATATGTGTATTCCTGTTCAATAAGTAAAATACTTTTTTTACCATTCCACTAATGAGTATTTTTTCTTTAAACTGGTATTGAGAGGAAACGTTAAATCCTTTCTTACCCAGATGTCATCGAAATCTTTATCACTTAAATACCTTGGTTAACAGGCATAATTTTGGGCATATGGCATCCCACTAAGTGGTTTGGGGCTGATGATGCTTCCTAACTACTTGAGGTGGCAGTACATTTTAATGGTGGAGCAACTGGCTCTGCCTCAGGGAGACCTGGGAAGATTTTCAGTGAGAAATGTTAGGTTATTCTTCAGCTGACTACCCCCGACAACTCACCTGTCAATAGCCCTGCATAATGTTTAGCACAGATCCCTTTCCTTTATAGTTATTAACCTTGACTAATTGCTCGTTAACGAAAAGTAGCGCACAGTATGCTCAACTGTATTCAATTGAAGTACAGGAGGTACTGAATCTGGAGATTTTTGGAGCAAATGTTTTACTTTTGGAATTTCTATTGGATTTTAGAAACAATTTTAGAAACACTTTTTACATTCAAAGTTTCAAATGTCACATTTTGAATAATGTTTATTGTAACCTCCATACATTACCTTGGATGCTGCAAAGTTCTTTTGAATAAAGCTTTTCAGTGCCATAGTGTCTTTCATCATAAACAAAAATTACTTCACTGGCTTTGGCATCATCTGCATTCTGAAGCAATTCCTAAATATGAATCATAGAATCGTGATTTTTAACATTAATTGTATAAAATACTTAAAAAAAATAACATAAGATGCACTTAACGATGGATTAGAAATGTAAAGTGAAACTGAAACTGTCATATTCACTTTAACGCCTTTGATAGATGAGTGTCTCCTTTAAAAAATTTGAACACTGTCCTCTTTGCAAATGCTTGGAGGGATTTATCCATCGTTCTAAATAGCCCTATTGCATTGGTCTCAGGTCCTTCGGCCAAACACGTGTTATATTCTGATCAGTTCTAGCTCTGGCTTGCACAAGAGATCCAGGGGGGTCTAACAAGATGCCAGAAGGTATTCCCATTCATTTCAATAGGAACACTTTCCTGCCACTGCTCCTTCAAGCAGCCAAGATTGACACGAAATAATACAAGCTATATTGCTGCAGATTCTCCTAAAGTGGAGTATTATCCCATTCAGCCTTTTTTTTATTGTTATCCATTGAGTCCAGTGGTCAGGGCATGTTTTTCTGTTATTGTAGGAAAATCGGAACTTTTTTCAAGACAACTCAAGGTATTATTAGAGATCTACTTAATGACACACCATCCATCTCATAACACGATATAATGTAAAAATTTATTTTACACCCCGTTAATTAATGTAGCCTATAGATGTGGTTGTACATACACGTTGAGTCGGCTGGCAGCTTCTTGGTTTTGCCAACTACATAGAACATACATGATGGACACTACTTACAAGGTAATTTGATATGTGTTTTTCCCTGGATAATGCTGCATGTGGCATAGTGCTTATTTTACAATGTTTGTACTGAAGGACCAGAGCAGTTTTCACGTTTTTGCTGTGTCTTTCTTCAACTGCGATTTCACTCTCAATTAGTGCACCCACACACATTTTATGTTGTTTTATATAAATTGTATACAGCTAGAACCAATGGGAACAAAGACCCAAAATATATTCATTAACTGATTTCAAAACCACCTTATCTGCCCAGGAGTTTCATCTATTTTGGAAATATTTCAAGGTGCGCATCATGTTTTTCAAAATATGGCATGGTGGGACTGCAATTGTGGTCACAGATATCAAAACCACCCCATAAAATCATGTTAAAAGTTAAGATCCCAGGTATACTTTTGCCAAGAGTATTTTTTTGTGCTTGTGGTAGAGGGCTGCATTGGGATGTGGGTCCCGCCAAAAAACTTGCGGGCACGGTCGGTTTTTCGGGTATTGCGGGTGGTCAGACAATGTACCTGCTGGTCCCAGTAATCCCCTGCACTGCCGGAAGGCTGCCTTCGCATTGCTCCCTCACAGCGTCTCTTCTCTTGTTTCGCCCAGGAACCCAGCGGAGTCATGTGAAGTGACGTAAATTCACGTGACTCCGCTGGGTTCCTGGGCGGAACAAGAAAAGAGACGCTGTGAGCGAGCAACTTCTGGGATGAAAAATTAAACATGGTCATCTTCTCACCATTACTAAACATTTTACCAGTATTAAAAATGAATATACCCAGAAATGACTTGATCATAAACAAATGTTTGGATTATCTAGTACAGTTAAGCAGGTGCTAGAGTCGGACAATAACATTCAGACTTACTTTCAGGATCTGCCCTCCATCTGGGTATTTTCGCAAAATGTTTTGCAACTGCACCAAGAATGGTGGCGCCCTTTGGAAAAAATCTGCACAGAGAATGTTTTTTTAATAGACATATCTAAGAAAACTTTTGTAAAGTCACTGTGATAAACCAGTCGACATCCTATTGCATTTATAAATGAACACCCCAGCTTCAATACGCATTTTAATGCTGGCTAGCGGTAGGTTTCCAGGAGGTCTATCAAGAGCCCTCATCACCAAGGTTTCCAGTAGTAACAGGTGGGAATAATGGAAAGTCAAGGGGTTGTATGCAGCAGCTCACTTTAAGGCACTTAAAACCAAGGGCATAATATTATTTCCATATTACATAGTTACATAGTGATATAGGCTGACATGCGTCCATCAAGTTCAGCCTTTCCCAAATCTGTTAATTGCTGTTAATCCAATTTTGCAACAAACTAGGGGGGAAAAATCCTTCTCGACCCCAGAATGGGAGTCAAATCTCTTCTTGGATTAAGAAGCTGATTTAAAAATTACCGGTATATCCCTGAATATTATGTTTTTGCAAGTATTCATCCAATTGCAGTTTAAACGTCTGTACAGACTCTGATAAAACTACCTCTGCAGGCAGAGAATTCCACATCCTATTGTCTGACTGTAAAAAACCCTCCTTGCTTTAAGAACTAAATCTCTTCCATTCCAGTCTAAATGCGTGACCACGTGTCCTATGCATAGTCCTAGTTTATGAATAGACTTCCACACAATGGTTTGTTATTGCCCCGAATATATTTATATAACGTTATCATATCCCCTCTGAGGCGACGTTTTTCTAAACTATACAGATTTAAAATTTGTTAACCTTTCTTCATATTTACTTTAAACTATAGGCTTCATTTCTTTTATTAATGTTAGCCCTTCTCTGTAACCTTTTCCAGTGCTATGATATCCTTCTTTAGAATAGGTGCCCAAAATTGCAAAATTGCACAAAATTGTAATACAGTATTACATACTTTTTATTTATATTACTAGTGGATGGGTACACAGTGTTGGGCACCCTATTTGTATATTATTTAACTTTTTTTAGATTAATATTATTATTATTATGAATATTATACTTTTAATCAGTTTTGACTGTAACCATTTGGGGGTCTTTACTGACCGTAGGAATCTCTCTTTTAACTAAAATGTGTCCATAATGATGTCATGGTGATGTCACTGGGGTCTGTTTCATTATTGATTTTATTTATTTTTAATTTATGTCCCAGCCAGTGCAAAGACCTAATGACAAACTTTACAAACTCTTTACTATTATTATTAGCACAAATCTCACAGGATACATCCTAACATCCTTACGTGGTTAATATGCTCATAAAAACTAACTTATAAAAGTGGGATACAATTAATACACTTGGTACATTCCTTTCAGCCTCTGTGTAGGTATATAAAAACAAAGTATTGTAACTTACCCATTATTTATTGTATTATTCCCTGCGTGTTCTTTGAGTCTGAAAACAGAAACACAGATTGTTGACGCAATACCAATGACACATAACATGGATACACATAACTAGAGCTACCTATAGCTTGTGAGTTTTGTTTGTTGGATGCTATAATTGTTTTGACGGTATGTCGTTTGTGAAAGTTCAAATTAACCTCTTCTTTACTGAGGTTGTTTTGTGACCAAAAAACCTGAGACTTTTTCAAAGTGGCATTGCTAGATCTCCAAAAGATCCGGAGCTAGAGGCCACAGCAGATTCGATAGCAGCGGAGTCCGCTTTGGGAGTGGTGGACATGCACACTGCACATATATGACACACATTTGCCAAACATTTTCTAAATTTAAAAAATTCTGCTTTCTCTATTTCAAGCAACCTCTGTGAAATATGCAACCAAGTCTATCTGCTTTAGACATCCAATTCTAACTCCAATTTTATCTCTCTGATTTATCTTTCCCTTTTCTTTATCTCTCCTCCTTATCTTTGATCACCCTTCTCATTATCTCTCATCCTCTTTCCCTCTCCTTTCTATCTCTCCCCTTTCTGTGTATCTCTCCCTTTTCTTTTTTTTATCTCTCATTGTTCTCTTTATCATCCCACCTTTCTCTTTATGTCTCATCATCTTTCTCTCTCTCTTTTCTCCTGTTTCTCTTTATCACTTCTCCTATTTCTTTTTACATCAGTTTTTTCCTATCTCCCCCTTTCTGTATATCCCCTCCTATTTTTCACCTCTCCTCTTTCTCACCTCCTTTTCTCCCTACCTCTCCCTTTCTATTTTAATCGCCCACCTGTCCTATGATTCCCCTTTTTCATTTTATCTCCCCTTTTATTTACCTCTCTCTCTTTATCTCCCCTCATCCTTAACTTTCATTCTCTTTATCCCAATCTCTCTTCCCTTTGTCTCCATATCTCCCCCATTTCTCTATTTCTTTCCTTTCTCCCTATCTCTACTATATTTTGAATCCCTTGCCTTTCCCCAGTTACTTACATACACGGTAGTACATATTTTACCCACGGGGTCACCTGATCTCACATTATGTGACCACGCCCTGTTCTTTCCTCCCTGGGCCGGGAAAGAGCATGTTCACGTAGTGAGTGGCACCACGGGCAGACCACCCCTCTATGTACGCCACTGGTGCTGAGCCCCGGAATATGGCATCATAACATAATCATTTTAATACTATGTTTCCTTAACCATGATTCTACTTTTTCATTTTTTGTGCACTCACACAAATTAGATTGATTTTTTTTCAAGGACACATTTTTTTATCCATTTTTAGATGTATAGTAAAACAGTTCATATTAATAATACATTTAAATAATGAAAATATTTAAAAATACATATTTTGTACTATATTGCTATGATAATTGTCAACAAACCAGTTCAGTTTACCAGAATACCACAAAATTTGCTTAGATTGACCAAGTGAGGCTCAGCCAGATAAGCTGTTAGGGGACAAAGTCGGCACTAGGAAGTTGTTTTCTTGGACATTGTTGGCACTAGGAAGCTCCTTCACGCCAAAGCCCATACATGTATGGGGTCTTGATGCACTGCATTGGTGACAAAGCTGTTTAATACCTGCATCGCCGCAATCGGCAGCTTTGCAGGATCCACGGAAGCCTCACAAGTGAGGCTGGCCATAGATCATGGGAGGAAAGTCATCCCCCGAAAAAAATGGTGGCCGGCTAAAACAGTGCTTAGGAAGCGATCGGCAATCACTTCCTGAGGATAATCGGTGTTGCTGGCATGCCTCAGTGAGGTAAACTGGAAAAACGGTCAGAGCTGTGGCAACTGGCATTTAATGTGGATCTAGGGCAGTGCGGTATCTGCCGCAGGGCAGACAAGGCAACTGCCTTGGGTGGCACATTTCGGGGGGCGGCAAAAAACACCCCCCCAAACGCCCATTGGACGCCTCCACAGCAGTTACTACTTCCCAGTCCCTCCCTGCAGTCACACTGATGATTGGCCACGCCTCTTTCTGCTTCCCAGTCCCTCCCTGCAGTCACACTTATGATTGGCCCCGCCCCTTTACTTTTAGCATCCACACTGCTCAGCAACTCATCTAACAGTAAGTATAAACTTAATATTTGGACTGCTGAAAGTTAGGGAGGTGGGTTAATTTTGGCAAGGAGCAAAGGGGTAGTTAAGAAGGGGAGGGGCGGAGGATGAGAAGGGCGGGGGACATAGTAGAACGGGCAGAGGGGGATAGTGAGAAGGGCCAGAGGGGGCAGTGAGAAGGGGCAGAGGGGGGGGTAGTGAGAAGCGGAGAGGGGGAGTAGTCTGCACATGGCGCCAGAACACTTAAGGCCGGCTCTGTTGAAAAATATATATTATATATATATATATAATATATATATATATAGATAGATAGATGGGGTAATGAAACTACTTGTTTAATTACACTACAATAATGTGCAGAAAAAAGCAAAAAAACTAAAAAAACATTGGGTATTTCTAAACTCAAGACAAATAGTAGAATCTATTTAACAGGTTTTTTTCATTAGTATTTGTAGACGAGTTCAAGTTTGTCAAATAAAAGTGAGAAAGTCCTTTTTTTAACAAAAAATCACCATATTTTATCATTTTTTTTATAGTAAATTAGATTATATGATAAAAAGAATTGTATCTTAAGAAAGCCCTGTTTGTTCTGAAAAAAACAATATATATATGTGCGGGAGCACGAAATGAGAAAGAAGAAAATTACAGCTAAGCAGCAACACTGAAAAATAGCCATTGTTCCAAAGTGTACCATGAGTAAGCAACTCGTTATTAAGGGGTTAAGAAACAATCCCTGTTACATGTGAGATCATATCCCCCTTCCTGCCCACTGATCGCATGACATCACTGACAAAAAACAATGTATGAGAGATCCCCAAACAGATCGTGAGCTTTACTGCGCTGGGAACGGTGCAAACAAATGTGAAAATAATTAAATAAACAAAATAACAGTTTTTCTGTCCAGCAATTATTTCATAAAACACCCCAAAACCCAATTCTCCTCTGTGTGAACACTAGGGTCCCCTGTTTCCCTTTAACTGGGGGTGTATGTGGCAACCGCATATTTCAGGGTGCAATTAAAATTTGTGCAAATATTATCAGTTTCCTGTCTTGAAGTTATTTCCCCCACCACCTTCACAAAGGCTGCCTGAACCAGCCGACAATCAAATACTAGAGATCAGTAACTACGGAGGAAATATCACGCAGATGCCCAGAAAGTTATTATATAACCATCGTTACATGGGTTTACTTAGTGTACTGAATTTCACAATATAGGCGTTTAATAAAAAGTGACTGATCTGCTTTATTGTCTTCATAAAATTCGGTTTATTTTATGTCTGTTGTTGACTAATATGCAATAATATGCGCTCACTTTTCCCAGATTAAAGATACATATTCTTACCATGTTCTCGGGCAAGTGTTTCAATTCATGGCTCCTCTATCGTTAGCCGGCTTCCTCTGCAGAGATGAAACTCAGCAGTGCTTTATATACTACGCTGACTGCTCCATGAAACGAAACTGAGAGCTAAGGGCCTCACCTTGTTTCATTTCACTCTTTTGTAAGAGCTGGACCAGAACGATTCTACCCAAATAGCTAAGTTTCGTTTCTTCTGCATTGTGTGCTATTCCCTACTGTTATTGATGGCATCTAGCCAGAATAAATCACAACTTGAAAATGTGTTTAACCCCTTATAACTAGAGGTATTTTGTTATACTACAAAGGACTAAAGGGTTTTTTTCTTTTAGTGCCCCTAGCCCTTATTTAGTCTCACCCCACAAAATATCTATTGCTTTTTCTCCAAATCAAATAGAGCATTTTCTTTTAACTTTTTTACATATAGATAAACCATCATGTAGTACAAAAATATAAACAAAATGGGGAAAAACACACTTTTATAGTTTTACCCGGTAGTGGGATTCAATTTTTTAGTAACCACTTCAGAGCATTCTTACTAAAAAATAAAAACCTCACACACAGACTCAGGTAGTCTCGCACACACAGAGATTGAGGTAGTCTCACACACACAAACTCAGGCAGTCTCTCTAACACAGACTCAGGCAATCTCTCTCACACACAGACCCAGGCAGTCTCTCTCACACACACACAGACTCAGGCAGTCTCACGCACACACACAAACTCAGGCAGTCTCTCTCACACACACAGACTCAGGCAGTCTCCACACAGACTCAGGCAGTCTCACACACACAGGAGCTCAGGCAGTCTCTCGCACAGAGACTCAGGCAGTCCACGCCACACAGAGACTCAGACAGTCTCTCTCACACATACAGAATCAGCAGTCTCACACACACCAAGACTCAGGCAGTCTCACACACACACACAGACTCAGACAGTCTCACACAAACATATTCAGGCAGTCTGACACACACATATTCAGGCTGTCTCTCACACACACAGTGACTCAAGCACATATGACACTCTGCTCCCCTGATATGACACTCTGCTCCCCTGATATACTTTATGCCCCCTAATATGACACTCTGTCCCCCAAACATGACATTCTGCTCCCCAGATATGCTTTATGCCCCCCCCCGATATGCCACTCTGCTCCCCTCATGATATACTTTATGGCCCCTGATATGACATTCTGCCCCCCCCTGATATGACCACTCTGCTCCCCAGATATGCTTTATGCCCCCCCTGATATTGCCACTCTGCTCCCCTGATATGACACTCTGCTCCCCTGATATGACACTCTGCCTCCTGATATGTTTTATGCCCCCAGATATGCCACTCTGACCCCCCCAACTTACCAATGCATCCCCAGACTTCCTGGTGTCTAGTGGGGGCAGCCGGTGTACATCTGCACGATGCTCGTAGACAACTTCTACTGCTGCAAATCACATCTCCAGTGGCTTCTATGCCGGCGCTCCGTCATAGAAGGCCCAGTGGAAGTGCCAGCAGCAGCGGAAGTTGTCTGCGCTCATTGAGCAGACGTTCCCCGGCTGCCAGAGAGGAGGATACAGGTCCCCTGCAGCGCTGCGGGGGATCTTCATCTCTGGCAGCCAGGGAACGTCGACGCAATGCGCTCAAACAACTTCCGCTGCCGCTGGCCAATACTTCTGCTGGGGTTTCTGTGGTGGAGCACCGGAAGGTCATGTAACACTGGCGCTCCTTCAAAGAAGGTGGCGGAGGATGTATGAACGGGTATGTGTGATTTGGGGAATTAATGAGTATCTGTGAGCCCCAGCGGAAGTACCGGCCAGTAGCAACGTAGATTGTCTGCGTGCATTGCGCAACGTTCGCTGGCTGCCAGTGGGCATCTGCGCGATGTGCGTAGACAACCTCCGCTACTGCCGGCACTTCCACTGGGGCTTCTATGATGGAGCACCAGCGTCACATGACCTTCCGGTGCTCAGTCATAGAAGCTCCTGCGAAAGTGCCGGTCAGCAGCTAGATCTGGAGAAAAAACAATAGATATTTTGTGGGGTTAGACTAAATAATAGCTAGGGGCACTAAAAGAAAAAACCTTTAGTCCTTTCGTAGTATAACAAAATAACTCTAGTTATAAGGGGTTAAACACATTTTCAAGTTGTGATTTATTCTGGATAGTTGCCATCGATAACAGTAGGGAATAGCACACAATGCAGAAGAAACAAAACTTAGCTATTTTGGTACAATTGTTCTGGTCTGCTCACCCTGCTGTTTGCCCGTAGGAGGGCTAAATGAAAAAGAAAAAAAAACCTGCTGGGCGATACAAATAATGCTAAACCCTGATTATAGGCCGCACCACCACTTTAAGTGGGAGAAATATTGCGGCCTATAATTGGTCTGCAGTTCAGGTAAGGTGGAGGGGGAGGATGTATGAACGGGTATGCGTGATTTTGGGAATTAATGAGTATCTGTGAGCCCCAGTGGAAGTACCGGCCAGTAGCAACGTAGCTTGTCTGCGTGCATTGCGCAACGTTCGCTGGCTGCCAGAGGGGAGGATCTGCCGCAGCATTGCAGAGACCTGTATCCTCCTCTCTGGCAGCCAATGGGCATCTGCGCGATGTGCGCAGACAACCTCCGCTACTGCCGGCACTTCCACTGGGGCTTCTATGATGGAGCACCAGCGTCACATGACCTTCCGGTGCTCAGTCATAGAAGCTCCTGTGAAAGTGCAGACGTTGTCTACAGGCATCGCGCAGACGCTCACCGGCTGCCCCCACGAGACACCAAGGAGTCTGGAGCATGGGGGTAAATCGGGGGGAGTGTCATATCTGGGGGTATAAGGCATATCAGGGGGGCAGAGTGACATATCATGGGCCCAGTGGCATATAGGGGGTTATAAGGCATATCAGGGGCACAGTGACATATAGGGGGTTATAAGGCATATCAGGGGTACAGTGACATATAGGGGGTTATAAGGCATATCAGGGGCACAGTGACATATTTGGGGGGCAGAGTGGCATATCTTGGGTATAAGACATAACATGAAGGAGGAGGTGGCTAGGGGCACTGCCCTAGGTCAGCCCCAAAGGTAAATTCCTCACTGCAAAAGACAGAAGTAAAAAATGAACTCACTATAATAAAAATCAGTAAATAATTAAGATGACAATTTAATAAAAAAATATTGTGTAAGCCAGAAATGTATACTTATATGATATGGAAGCAGCAAAGAAAGAGGACGGTAAGAAGCAAATGGGTTACAGTAATTAAGGATATTGCATAATATGAGCTTTCTGTTTGTTATAAAATCACAAGGTCGTGAACACTGTTCCCTCTAAGCTGTGCGCTTGTGTGCTTGCACAGAACTTTTTGAGGGAGCGCACACGACCTAACATCGTGCGCACAGTACCTAACGGGGAGCTGGGGGGGCGGGCAGTCCGTCCAGGGTGTTCCTGGCACTCCTCCAGAGACGGACATTAATGTCCGCCGCTGGAGGAGCAAGCTCGGTTGGGGAGATAAAAAATCTCACCCCAACCGGCTTAAAATCAATCAAGGGAGCGGGAGGTCTGTTAATACAGACCTCCGATCCTGCTCCCTTCCTATGCGCGCGGCAACTGATGCTGTGCGTCGGGATTTGATGTCAGATCCCGGCACACAGCACTGAAGCCACGCCCACCTTCTTACTGCACCGGAAGGACAGGACAGAAGAAGAAGAGGAAAAAGAACAGAGGAAAGGTAGGAAAACATTATGTATATGTATATG